>CM041726.1:26042939-26287939 GCA_023373845.1 Nibea coibor
GGTTGGAGCTCAGTCTCTGAGACCAACAGGGAATAACGTTACAGTACCGAGCTGATCTACAGACTATGATGGAAACATTGATCAGTAGCAGGGGAGCTAAAGCTAATATAACAAAGCTAACTCAGCTAACACTGAGGATCCAGTTGGTTTGGAGCTAGTGCTAATGTAGCCAACTGCCGGAAGGAAAGCGGATGCTGATGCTAGCGCATAGCACTAGCGGCGGTGCATAGCAGTGAGGGTGTGATGCACACTAGCTATTGGTTCAATATTCATGACTAGTCCCTCCCTATCTGGAGACAGGAAGTGAGAGTCTCTGTGATGTTTCTTCCTCTTCAGTTGGTGACGTGTCATCACTGTCCCGTCGTGTCGTCTCCGCGTGGTCTGGTCTACAGAGACTCTCTGTCGACTCTGTCCAGGAACCTGAGGGCCCCGGGGGGCCCCCATCGACCCACCACCACCGGACTGCAGAGGCTCGGCCTCTACAACAAACACCACTACAGACTGACCAGGTAATACACACACACACACACACAGTAATAATCTGAATGCAGTACTTTTACTCGGTGCTCCTGTTACTTTAACTTCAGTAAAGGATCTGAATCACCACAGCTCCCTCTCTCTTCCTCACAGACCTGCCTTCCCAGAATCCACTGCTCTGGCCCGCTCGAAGCCATCACGCAGCATGAAGCACCTGGTCCTGACTCACCTGAGGAAGCTGCTGATGCTAAGCCCCGCCCAGCAGAGGGGGCTCCACCTGCCGGTCTGACAGCAGGAGAGCACAGACGATGGTGATGTGATGACCAGCAGGGGGCGCTGGAGGCTCAGACTGGTCCTGGCCAGGTGGACCTGAACAGACTGCGAGCCAGAACCTGGACCAGTGCTGGACCTCACTTACTCAGCACACATAGAAATACTCAAGTACACATAAAAGTACAAAAGTATCACCAGTAAATGAAGTGAAGTGTCAAAAGTATTTGTTTGTCAGTGTTACATGTACAAAGTACTTTACTTACATTGTACATTGTGTACTTTGGAGTAACGGCATCGTGCAAAATATAAAGTAACTAAAACTTAGTTACTTTTCCTGGCTGATTATCCTCTGGTGAACATGAATGAACATGCTGTCACAATCACATGTTACACAATGGCTGGCTGTCCACATACTCTTGGCCATGTGGTGAATGAGAATTTAAACTGTTAATACTCTTTATTATACTCATTAATACTTCAGTCCACAGTCTGTACTCCCTCTGACTGCAGTAACACAGTATCACACTGAGGCCGTGCCGTTACACTGGATATCAGCACAGCTGTGATCGTTTACATAATTAGTGACATCACACTTCCCGAACACACGCTGAACATAACTAACAGTGAAATAACGTTGGTCTAACATTCAAGTAACGTTGGTAGAGAGTTGTAGTTTATCTTTGTGGGTTATATTGATGTCAGTCTGTGGTCATGTGACGTCCTTTACCTGTGTTGTCACGGACACGTAATGAATTGTTTCTTAAAGGGACAGCGTTCTGACAACGCTACAGGAACATTAAGGTAACTTAAGTATGATAAGGTTGTCTGAATGTTAGTTATTATTTGATTAATGTCGTGTGTTGATTACTGACGGTGGCTGATCAGGTTTGTTATCAGCTGATTTGTTTTTAACTGCTTAGAAAAACGTTCAGATAGATGACAAACGTTAATGTAACGTTAATATTTGACGTATAAAAAAACTTGTGAACGTGCTCGCTTCCTGTTGTGCGTCTGAAGGCTGCGGCGCGACAACAATGGTGGACGATGTTGTGAAACACGCAGCAGGTCAAAGGTCGTCTAAAATATTAATTTGAAAGCTGCGCGGGACGTCAGCTCCTGCTGACAGCTTTAGATTCACTTAATGAAAACCAGACAGAGTGGAACAAATACCTCACACACACACACACACACACACACAGACCCACACACACACACACACACACACACATACACACACACAAACATTACAAGAGCAGAAAAATGTTATTTTCCCTGAAGGTCCACAGTGACAGATACAGTAACACCTACTGGTGAGTCTGCAGATTGCAACCAACTGAATACCGCTCGTCTTGAACTATGGTGGCTAGAGAATGACGAAATAAAGAAAAAAGCAAACGTCAACCTTTTCACCTTTTAGACAGTCTGTGGGGACGTCTCAGAGACTGCGTCCAGGTTTTAGACAGTCTGTGGGGACGTCTCAGAGACTGCGTCCAGGTTTTAGACAGTCTGTGGGGACGTCTCAGAGACTACGTCCAGGTTTTAGACAGTCTGCGGGGACGTCTCAGAGACTACGTCCAGGTTTTAGACAGTCTGCGGGGACGTCTTAGAGACTACGTCCAGGTTTTAGACAGTCTGCGGGGACGTCTCAGAGACTACGTCCAGGTTTTAGACAGTCTGCGGGGACGTCACGGAGACTACGTCCAGGTTTTAGACAGTCTGCGGGGACGTCTCAGAGACTACGTCCAGGTTTAGACAGTCTGCAGGGACGTCTCAGAGACTACGTCCAGGTTTTAGACAGTCTGCGGGGACGTCTCAGAGACTACGTCCAGGTTTTAGACAGTCTGCGGGGACGTCACGGAGACTACGTCCAGGTTTTAGACAGTCTGCGGGGACGTCTCAGAGACTACGTCCAGGTTTTAGACAGTCTGCGGGGACGTCTTAGAGACTACGTCCAGGTTTTAGACAGTCTGCGGGGACGTCTCAGAGACTACGTCCAGGTTTTAGACAGTCTGCGGGGACGTCTCAGAGACTACGTCCAGGTTTTAGACAGTCTGCGGGGACGTCTCAGAGACTACGTCCAGGTTTTAGACAGTCTGCGGGGACGTCTTAGAGACTACGTCCAGGTTTTAGACAGTCTGCGGGGACGTCTCAGAGACTACGTCCAGGTTTTAGACAGTCTGCGGGGACGTCACGGAGACTACGTCCAGGTTTTAGACAGTCTGCGGGGACGTCTCAGAGACTACGTCCAGGTTTTAGACAGTCTGCGGGGACGTCTCAGAGACTACGTCCAGGTTTTAGACAGTCTGTGAAGTTGTAAATGTTTCAGATGTTTCATGTTTTCTTACCTCGTGTTATTTCCTGAATAAAAACTGATGAACTATATAATGTGCTGTGAATGTAAGGTAATAACAGGCTGACCTGCAGCTGCTGTGCTGCTTTGTGGGAACAACAATGACTTTTCTGTAATGGAATAATCTGTCAGGATTACAGCAGGAGGGAAACACTGCTGCTAATCACAGATAAGCTCTTCAAAGGTCACTTCACTGTTGAAACACTCCTCCACCATGATTTAGTCTCATTTCTAACAATTATCATTTTGTTTTTCTTCGTCAGATGAAAACCTCTCAGGGTTTCCCACCGTGCTGCATTCAAGGCCTGTCCTACACACCGGGAAATATGACTTCCCTCGCAGACAGACTAGTTTTCATGGACGTATTAATACAAAATTAATTTTTTCTCTTCAACTTGTTCCAAAGACGTCACCTGTGTTTCCCACAATGCTTTGGAACAAACATTGGTGAAGCAGCTGATTGTGACTTCCAGCTCTTTGTTTCTGTTTGATGTGTCTTTAATGTTTTGGTGTTCAAACCTTCGGTACACGACCTGCTCCAACCTGTGGGTCACGTCTCTCATGCTCTGTCCATCTTTATGCAGAAGACAATGAGAGCACCAGAACCGGACCACGCAGTAATGGAAGAAGGCGGCCTGGTTCTAAAACTACAACACAGCAGTAAAGTGTTTCATGACAGACAGAAACAAAGAGGACAGCAGGAGTCCAAACATCCAGGTGGAGCTGGTGTCTTCTCCAGGGTGTAGTACTCCACCTCTGACAGGCTCAGCCCAGGTTACATGTGTTAGACCAGCTGATGACCAGCACCATCAACTGTTGAATGTGCACTACGAACAACAATAATATATTAATATGTTAATATGACGTATGACTAATTACACATGAATAACATTAATATTCATAATGTATGATACGATACATCATGAATACATTATGTATAATCACATATCAATAACGTATCAATAACGTATCAGTAACATATCAATAACGTATCAATAACATATCAATAACGTATCAATAACATATCAATAACATATCAATAACGTATCAATAACATATCAATAACATATCAATAACGTATCAATAACGTATCAATTATGTATCAATAACATATCAATAACATATCAGTAACATATCAATAACGTATCAATAACGTATCAGTAACATATCAGTAACATATCAATAACGTATCAATAACGTATCAATAACATATCAGTAACATATCAATAACGTATCAATAACATATCAATAACATATCAGTAACATATCAATAACGTATCAATAACGTATCAATAACATATCAATAACATATCAGTAACATATCAATAATGTATCAATAACATATCAATAACGTATCAATAACGTATCAATAACATATCAGTAACATATCAGTAACATATCAATAACGTATCAATAACGTATCAGTAACATATCAGTAACATATCAATAACGTATCAATAACGTATCAATAACATATCAATAACATATCAGTAACATATCAATAATGTATCAATAACATATCAATAACGTATCAATAACGTATCAATAACATATCAGTAACATATCAGTAACATATCAATAACGTATCAATAACGTATCAGTAACATATCAGTAACGTATCAGTAACGTATCAATAACGTATCAATAACGTATCAATAACATATCAATAACGTATCAATAACGTATCAGTAACATATCAATAACATATCAATAACGTATCAATAACATATCAATAACGTATCAGTAACATATCAATAACGTATCAATAACATATCAATAACATATCAATAACGTATCAATAACATATCAATAACGTATCAATAACGTATCAGTAACATATCAATAACGTATCAATAACGTATCAATAACATATCAATAACGTATCAATAACGTATCAGTAACATATCAATAACGTATCAATAACATATCAGTAACATATCAATAACGTATCAGTAACATATCAATAACGTATCAATAACATATCAGTAACATATCAGTAACATATCAATAACGTATCAGTAACATATCAATAACGTATCAATAACATATCAGTAACGTATCAATAACGTATCAATAACATATCAATAACATATCAGTAACATATCAATAACGTATCAATAACGTATCAATAACATATCAATAACATATCAGTAACATATCAATAACGTATCAATAACATATCAATAACGTATCAATAACGTATCAATAACATATCAGTAACATATCAGTAACATATCAGTAACATATCAATAACGTATCAATAACGTATCAGTAACATATCAGTAACATATCAATAACGTATCAATAACGTATCAGTAACATATCAGTAACATATCAATAACGTATCAATAACGTATCAGTAACATATCAGTAACATATCAATAACGTATCAATAACATATTAATAACGTTTCTCCAGCGACCATCAGGCTGAAAAAAGCCCTCTGTCTTGGTTACCGGCATAGCCCCGCCCACTCTCTCTTTCTGGCTCGACGATTGGTGGATGTAAAAGAGCGCTGGCACGTCAACGGAGAACGGAGCTGTCAATCAAAAAAAGGGCGGGCTTTACAGCCGGAGTTAATATATTTCAGGCAGTTGCAAAGTAGCGGTGAAGAGAGAAACGTTTCCAGGAGGAGCAGGAGGAGCAGGAGGAGAAGGAGAAGGAGGCGGCTAACGTGGATGAACCGTCAGCGGAGACTGGAAGGAGTTCTGTCCTGGAAATGGACGAAGCCAACACGGAGCAGATGAGACCGCTCCTCACATCTGTAAGTTACCTGTTAGCCGGCGGCTAGCGCCTCCTCCTCCTCCTCCTCTCCTCCTCTCCTCCTCCTCTCCTCCTCCGAATGAAATGATCAAACGAGGCTGGTGTGTGTGTTAAACTCCGTTATTTACCGGAGAACTTGTCGAACCGGCTCCGAGCTTTTGTTTTAACGGACCGCGCTCGTGCCAGGAAGTGAAGCGAGCGTCTCGTGCCTCACTCCCGCACACATCTGCGTGGAACAGCGTCTCGTGAGCGTTTGCCGGTTCATATCCGGCGCTCGTGTCGGACGTGCTCACGAGCCGAACCCGCGCTCTGCTTTAACTCCGAACCAGTCACGTGACGTGAAGCGTACTCAGGGTCGGCACGCGCACACACATAAACATCAAGTTTACCATGGAGACCAGGAGTCAGTGCTGTTGTCATGTTGATGGTCACGTGCAGTCTGATGAACACACCTGTTACAGTGAACGTGGTGTGACGTCAGCGTTCACCGTGACAGCACACTTCAGAACTCAGGTACAGAGAGCACTCTGCAGTTTGACCCTCAACCTCCACCGGACACGTCTCCGTCACGTCTCCGTCACGCCTCCGTCACATCTCCGTCTCCGTCACGTCTCCATCACGTCTCCATCACTACGTCACGTCTCTGTAATGCCTCCATCACGTCTCCGTCACGTCTGTTCCTGCATCGACTTCAAGCCCGCTGGTGACACACGGAGACACTGACACACACAGACACTGACACACAGACACTGACAGACACTGACACACACAGACACTGACACACAGACACTGACACACAGACACTGACACACACAGACACTGACACACACAGACACTGACACACTGACACACACAGACACTGACACACAGACACTGACACACGGAGACACTGACACACAGACACTGACACACGGAGACACTGACACACACAGACACTGACACACACGGACACTGACACACGGAGACACTGACACACAGACACTGACACACGGAGACCCTGACACACGGAGACACTGACACACAGACACTGACACACGGAGACACTGACACACACAGACACTGACACACACAAACACTGACACACAGACACTGACACACACAGACACTGACACACAGACACTGACACACACAGACACTGACACACACAGACACTGACACACACAGACACTGACACACAGACACTGACACACACAGACACTGACACACACAGACACTGACACACAGACACTGACACACACAGACACTGACACACGGAGACACTGACACACACAGACACTGACACACGGAGACACTGACACACACAGACACCGACACACACAGACACTGACACACAGACACTGACACACACAGACACTGACACACAGACACTGACACACACAGACACTGACACACTGACACACGGAGACACTGACACACACAGACACTGACACACACAGACACTGACACACACAAACACTGACACACAGACACTGACACACTGACACACACAGACACTGACACACACAGACACTGACACACACAGACACTGACACACGGAGACACTGACACACACAGACACTGACACACACAGACACTGACACACGGAGACACTGACACACACGGACACTGACACACAGACACTGACACACACAGACACTGACACACACAGACACTGACACACAGACACTGACACACACAGACACTGACACACAGACACTGACACACACAGACACTGACACACACAGACACTGACACACAGACACTGACACACACAGACACTGACACACGGAGACACTGACACACACAGACACTGACACACGGAGACACTGACACACACAGACACCGACACACACAGACACTGACACACAGACACTGACACACACAGACACTGACACACAGACACTGACACACACAGACACTGACACACTGACACACGGAGACACTGACACACACAGACACTGACACACACAGACACTGACACACACAAACACTGACACACAGACACTGACACACTGACACACACAGACACTGACACACACAGACACTGACACACACAGACACTGACACACGGAGACACTGACACACACAGACACTGACACACACAGACACTGACACACGGAGACACTGACACACACGGACACTGACACACAGACACTGACACACACAGACACTGACACACACAGACACTGACACACAGACACTGACACACACAGACACTGACACACACAGACACTGACACACACAGACACAGACACTGACACACACAGACACCGACACACACAGACACTGACACACACTGACACACTGACACACGGAGACACTGACACACACAGACACTGACACACACAGACACTGACACACAGACACTGACACACACAGACACTGACACACGGAGACACTGACACACAGACACTGACACACGGAGACACTGACACACACAGACACTGACACACAGACACTGACACACTGACACACACAGACACTGACACACGGACACTGACACACTGACACACACAGACACTGACACACACAGACACTGACACACTGACACACGGAGACACTGACACACACAGACACTGACACACAGACACTGACACACACAGACACTGACACACGGAGACACTGACACACACAGACACTGACACACACAGACACTGACACACAGACACTGACACACACAGACACTGACACACGGACACTGACACTGACACACGGACACTGACACACACAGACACTGACACACGGACACTGACACACGGACACTGACACACACAGACACTGACACACGGAGACACTGACACACACAGACACTGACACACGGACACTGACACACGGACACTGACACACACAGACACTGACACACGGAGACACTGACACACAGACACTGACACACGGACACTGACACACAGACACTGACACACGGAGACACTGACACACAGAGACACTGACACACGGACACTGACACACGGAGACACTGACACACGAAGACACTGACACACGGAGACACTGACACACACAGACACTGACACACACAGACACTGACACACAGACACTGACACACACAGACACTGACACACAGACACTGACACACGGACACTGACACAGGGAGACACTAACACACACAGACACTGACACACTGACACACACAGACACTGACACACACAGACACTGACACACGGAGACACTGACACACTGACACACGGAGACACTGACACACAGACACTGACACGTACAGACACTGACACACAGACACTGACACGTACAGACACTGACACACAGACACTGACACACACAGACACTGACACACACAGACACTGACACACAGACACTGACACACACAGACACTGACACACGGACACTGACACACACAGACACTGACACACACAGACACTGACACACACAGACACTGACACACGGACACTGACACACGGACACTGACACACACAGACACTGACACACACAGACACTGACACACACAGACACTGACACAGACACTGACACACACAGACACTGACACACAGACACTGACACACGGACACTGACACACACAGACACTGACACACAGACACTGACACACGGACACTGACACACGGAGACACTGACACACAGACACTGACACACGGAGACACTGACACACGGAGACACTGACACACGGACACTGACACACGGACACTGACACACAGACACTGACACACGGAGACACTGACACACGGAGACACTGACACACGGACACTGACACACAGACACTGACACACAGACACTGACACACGGAGACACTGACACACGGAGACACTGACACCGACTTCCTGTCTGTGGACTCTCCGTGGAGACCGAGATGAAGCGTTTCACTCTCTCCGTTCAAATCAGCCTCGGCTCTGAACAATGTGAGCTGTGTGCAGTGAAGCCGACACACTGATGGAGCAGCTCATTGTTGGTGCAGATGGAGGAGGAGGAAACGGTTCTCTGAAGGTTTTCGACTCAACAATAATACAACGTTTATTAGAGTGCTGCATGTAGAGGTGAACACTGCGTGACCTTTGACCCCTCAGCCAGCTGTTAGACTGGACACTGCTGGTTCAGAGGTTCTGTTGCTGTGTTCACTGTTAGACTGCACACTGCTGGTTCAGAGGTTCTGTTCAGTCCGGTGTTCTGCTGTTAAGGCCGGACCTGTCTGACTGTTTTTACTGGAACCATGTAAAAAAAAAGGGGGGGACGTAAACAGACTCGACTTCCTGTTTTATGAACTCTACTTCCTGTTTCAGAGACTTTGATGTCGATCACACTCGGTGTGTACAGGTGAGCGCTGTGGAGGCGTCCCAGGTGGTGTGTGTTGACGTCAGCAGACTCGTCCTCCGGTGGCCCGGCGCTCTCCGGTGGGCTGTTAGACTGATCCTGTCAGGATAGAAACCGGGTCAGCTGGGACGAGGAGGGGGAAGAGAACAGGAAGAGGAGAGGACGAGGAGGGAGACGAGGCATCGCCTCTGTGATGCTACACTGTCCATCCCCCCTGTTAGCCTGGTTAAGTGTTAGTTTCACACTTTTCCAAACAGGTGGACGTTGGTTCACAGAAACCTGGACGTAGTCTCTGTGACGTCCCCACAGACTGTCTAAAACCTGGACGTAGTCTCTGTGACGTCCCCGCAGACTGTCTAAAACCTGGACGTAGTCTCTGTGACGTCCCGCAGACTGTCTAAAACCTGAACATAGTCTCTGTGACGTCCCCACAGACTGTCTAAAACCTGGACGTAGTCTCTGTGACGTCCCGCAGACTGTCTAAAACCTGGACGTAGTCTCTGTGACGTCCCCGCAGACTGTCTAAAACCTGGACGGAGTCTCTGTGACGTCCCGCAGACTGTCTAAAACCTGGACGTAGTCTCTGAGACTCTGCGTCACCTGCTGGATCGTAAATACTGAGGCAGTAACCAACATTATAACCTCATCCTGTTGCAGCGAGCTCTGCAGCTGTTGCACAAACCCTTTTTCCTCGTGGGTTCATGACAGGCTGAGGTTCATTATTCAGAGCAGCTCCGTCCTTTCAGAGATCAGTCCAGGGAATTTTATTTGACTTTGAACTGCACATCCAGAGTCAGTGTGCTGACAGAGGAGTCCGTATAAGCGTACACTACATGTAGACCAAAGCTCAGTGTGTTGGTGTTTAGGACCACCAGCTTACAGGCCCGGGGCGCAGAGGAATGCTAGAGGGGAGTAAGAGCCAGTGTGGTGCCAGAACCGGAGCTGGGCGAGCTGGCAATGTAACCGGGCTCAGCAGGCTCTACGGACAAGAGTAAATCTGGGACTGACTTTTAGTGGTTGGTGAGAGCTTGGTGAAATAAAAGGCTGAAAGACAGACGCCGAGCTGGGCTGACTGCTGCTGGACTAGTCAGTGATATTAGCTGCTGCTGCTGGGTCTGCTGCTGTGACCTGGATGATGATTGGCTGTTTGATCAGAAGTAATGTAATCAGAGTAAATACTCGAGTACAGCTGGATAGAGTTACAGTCTGACACAGGCTGATATGAGAAGCTCTGCCAGTAGACATATAAAGTCCTCTTTGTTCCCGCTGAGTCGAGGTCTGTGTGTGTGTTCACTCATTTGTTTGTGGTTGCCTGGTGGAGTGTGTGTGTGTGTGTGTGTGTGTGCTGTAACAGAAGAGGAAATGTAAAACCTCCCGTGTCATGTGTTTTCTGTCCATACGTGCTGCTGCATGTTCACGTTGTAGCCTGTTGTTCCTGATTTGAATTCCTGACCTGAGGCAGCTTCCTCCAGTCGTCTGTGTAGCAGATAATAGACGTATCAGAGGGGAGATGTGTCTGCTCTGTTTGATGATCCACATTTCTGAGCAGGAAGACGTCGCCCCGCCTCCTGTTTTCTGTTGTGTTTGCAGACTTCCAGGCTCGCTCTGACAGACGCTCAGTGAAGCAACACGCTCGGCTATAAATACAGCAGTCCTCGCTGAGGCTGTGCAGGCTGAGCCTGGACGACTCGCAGATCTGCACGTTAGGCAGCGTCCGAGCCGCGAGGAGCTCACCGCCGCAAAGTTTCTGTTTTGTTTCCTGTTGCTGCAGCTATGGGAGACTTTTGGGGAGGGATTGCCAGTCAGAGAGTGGCCAGAGCGATGTCGCTGGTATGTACCATGAACACACACTTTTTATCTGCTGCTCGAGTCTGTGCAGTCAGCCCGAGGCCTCCACACACTGATCCGACTGACGTGTGCTTCAGAAACTTTTGAGGAAATCAGTCGAACAGGAAAAGAGCTCAAACTGAAGCTGAGCACACGTGTGCAAAGACTCAGCACACGCAGGAATGACTTCACGTTTATTCATGGATTCATTTCATCTTTCAGGTTCTATGATCCAGCGTTTATCGTACTGTCACGATCCCGTGTGACGTGCAGAACTCTTCAAACAGCCTCTCTGTCGTGACGTTTACTGGACTCGTCCAGCCTTCCTGGAGTTCAGTGAAGTGAGCTCCGTGCTGGGTGTTTCCAGAATCTCCCTCTGGACACTTCGTGCTTCGTTCTTGGTCTCGTGTAAACCTGAAAGCTGATCTTTGAGTCCGAATCATCACCTGATTCCTCCGGCCCAAAATTATTTTTAGAATCATTTGTAAACTGGACGTCACCACGACGTTACCGCCGACTCAGACTTCTGTGCTGCCCAGTAGCAAATGACCCATGGACCAGAACCAGTACCAGGCTGGAGATTGGGGGCTGCTGGTTTAACTGATGCTTTCATTGCTTTTTGTTAGTGCAGCAATAAGTTCTGCTCACACAGAACCAAGGTCCAGCTGCAGAGGACAGATGTGTCGTGTCCAGCTGCAGAGGACAGACGTGTCGTGTCCAGCTGCAGAGGACAGATGTGTCAGGTCCAGCTGTTGGTAGTGTTGTGGAGGAGGTCCTCTCTGCAGAGCTGGAGGTCTTCAGGAGGTCTGTGAAGGTAGAGAGGGACGCCCCTGATCTGTAGGAACTGGTAGGACGTTCCACCAACAGACAGAAAAGTTTGGACTGTCCTGAGCGTACGGGTGGCAGAGCCAGGTGCCGCTCACCTGAGGAGGTAACGTCTGTCTGTATGAGGCGTTCAGGAGCCGCAGACTGCTCTGTAGATCAGAGATCTGAGGTTAACGTGGCTGCTACAGGTGGACAGAGCAGCTCACTGTGTTGTAATGTTAGACCAACGTTACTTTAATGTTAGACCAACGTTACTGTAATGTTAGACAAATGTTACTTTAATGTTAGACGAGTGCAGGAACGAGGTGAACTATTTCAGACATGAAGGTTTCTGGTTGGATCAGATACACACTGAATTAAACACACACTGTGTGTGTGTGTGTGTGTGTGTGTGTGTGTGTGTGGGAGGGTTTTTGGAGTTGTTACCATAGTAACTGCAGATTTGTTGTTGGTCCTGGTGTTCAGTCTGTGTTGCAGCTGCACCGTGTTGAACTGGGCCATGTTAGTTTACACATGTCGTCACGGTTACTGTGTGTGTGTGTGTGTGTGTGTGTGCTGTACAAACAGACAGCAGGCTGTAAGCTGAACAGGCATGAAGCTGCACTTCCTGTCGGACACACACTAACATCGCGTGTGTGTGTGTTGTGTGTGTGCCATTGTGTTTATTTGATTTCAGTCGATCCGGCTGGATCCGACCCCGCCATCGGTCCTGGCGTCCAGCTGTCAGAGCACTTCCTGTTGACATCAGCGGTTACAGTTTGATGACTCGTGGCGTTCCCACGGGCTGTGGGCGGAGCCAGACAGCAGCAGCTGCACAGTGTTAATTAATTATCAGCTGACCGTCAGGCCGCGGGTTGTCTCTGACGGAGTCCGCCATGTTTGAACAGACCAGCAGTGAATCTGGAGCTCCTGCTTAGCCTGGAGCTTCTTTCCTGTCTGTTTGTGGAACACAAGCTGCAGTTCCTCTGACGTCCACCTGAGGCTGGCTGCAGCAGTGAGTCAGTCTCCATAAGTCCCCATGTTAGACAGCAGAAATAAACATGTTTACAGCCTGGTACAAAAACAGTTTTGGTCTCTGTAGCTAATTTCCCCGTTCATGACAACTGTACTGAGGGTGAATTTATATACAACTCACCAACAGCTCATTAACATGCAGACATCACCACCTGGACAGGTGAGTCCACAACAGGTGACTTACTGAATGCTACAGTCGCTCGACCTCAGAGTTCATGGTCAACGTGACGGATTCAGAGTCTTTGTTCACACGATGTCATGACGAGGGTCTCGTGTCTCGTGTCTCGTGTCTTGTGCTGCTGCAGAGGAACGATGAGGAGGCAGTGTTGGATCAGGGGAAGACCAGCTCCACCCCGTACACCAACTTTGAGAAAGAAGAGCTGGAGAGTGAGTACACACACACACACACACACACACACACACACACACACTCACTGTGTTTACAGTCAAACAGAAAGTATCAAGGGGACTCGTCTGTATTTACGCTCATCAGTCATCGGAGCGTGAAGAGAAACGATGACTCATGTTACAAACAGAAAGTTTAGACGCTGAAACAAGGAGAGAAACGTTTATTCAACCTTTATTCAACCTTTATTCAACACAAAGATATTTAATGTTCATTTAACAACACGTGTTACACACACACACAGACGTTCAGATGTTGGAATGTTGCTGTGTCATGACGTGTGTGCGTGTAGAAACCTGATCGTTGGCATGTAGCTGCTGTAACGATCACGCTGAGCTCTTTTGCTATTTTCCTCCGTCAGGTCACAGGGCGGTGTACATCGGCGTCCACGTTCCTCTGGGCCGACAGAGTCGACGGCGTCACCGCCACCGAGGACACCGACACCACCGGAAACGACGGGACCGCTCTGACCGGGAGGACGGACGAGAGTCCCCCACATACGGTAGCGTCCACACTCAGTGACTTCAAAGACACTCTGATGATCACGAGTCTGACAGTTTGTCATTTCCTCCGCAGACACGCCATCTCAGAGAGTTCAGTTCATCCTCGGGACGGAGGACGGAGACGAGGAGCACATCCCCCACGACCTGTTCACCGAGCTGGACGAGCTGGCCTACAGAGACGGAGACTTCCAGGAGTGGAAGGAGACGGCCAGGTGAGGACACACACCTGTCCTTCAGGATAATCCTGCAGTCCTCTGCTGAGCTGTAATCACACGTCACTGTTTCACTTCTGATCCTGCATCTTTGTCCAGGATCAACCTTCCTTTATTCAGGACTTATCAGCTGAGCCTCGTGTGACTAAACTGGGTTTGTACAGACGTGTTTGAGACCAGACATCAACAGGAGAAACTTTATTTGAATGATTGTGACTGAAGAAAACAAAGAAATCACTTTAATGTATCATGTGACTGATTCGTCCAGAGGACCGGAGCAGAGCACGCAGCGAGGCCGTTTAAAGAGCTCAAAAACCTGATCACATGATTCATGTACGTTAGGATTTATGAGACCGGAGATCTCCATGAACTGAAACAGACCTCCTGAACACAGACCTGTTTGGGTGAAGTTTGAAGTTCGAAGTCTGATCTCGTCCTGTCTGTCGTGTTTCTCAGGTGGCTGAAGTTCGAGGAGGACGTGGAAGATGGCGGCGAACGTTGGAGTAAACCGTACGTGGCCACTCTGACGCTGCACAGTCTGTTCGAGCTGCGCTCCTGCATCCTGAACGGCACCGTGCTGCTTGACATGAGGGCCAACACCATCGATGAGATTGCAGGTCAGCTCGCTAAACCAACGCCATCTCCGGCAGCTACGTTAGCCTCTGTGGCTAACACTGACTGCTAACCTCGCTCGGGGCAACGTATGATGAGTTTTAATGTGGACTATTCATCCAGACAGATTTATTCAATCATCTGAATAAAAATACTAACATTTGCATAATTTGGCCTGATTAATGCACGTTAAATAAAAGAGGACCAAGGGTCGAGCCCTGGGGAACTCCTCACATGTTCCTGGTCTGTGAACACGTCCGATCATACATGCTGGCTAACCTCATGCCGTCCCTCCCCATGCAGACATGGTGATTGACAGTATGCTGGCGTCGGGTCAGCTGGAGGAAGGCCATCGAGAGAAGGTGAGGGAGGCCATGTTGAGGCGTCACCACCATCAGAGCGAGAAGAAGCTGAGCAACCGGATCCCGCTGGTCCGATCCTTCGCCGACATAGGCAAGAAACACTCCGACCCCCATTTACTGGAACGCAACGGTGAGACCACGGCGCTCTTGTCATTCTGAGATTCACCTTTTTAAATGTTCATCAGCAGACCAGGTGTGACTCTCCGGTCAGTTCACCTGTCCGTTTAATCACAGGTTAAAGTCTGCGTGTTCTTTACTGACTCAGCTGTCGTCACAGTAACTTTGAGTTACTGAAGTAACTGTGTGATGAAGAGTGAGGCGCTGGACCGTGACGCCGTGTTTCCTGCGACTGTCACATTTTCTGCACTTGTTCAGTTTTTCCTGGTTTCACAGTTCTGAGCTCTGATTGGTCGAGGTAACAGAGTGACCAGTGACCATGGTCGGCATGGTAACGTCTTTTTGTGTGTGTGATGGAGCTCTGTGCTTCAAGTCAGCGTTTTGTTGCTGCTGCATGAGCGAGGTCCAAACGAAGGGTTAATTAATAATAACGTCAGCGCTAACCTGAACAGACCTGCTGAGTCAGCGCGCTAATAACCAGCTAATGCCACGTGACGAGTCAGCGTTTTTTAATATCCGGACTCATTAATCAGGTTTGTGAGCGAGGAATGTTTTAATTCTGCTGGTGTGTGTGTGTGTGTGTGTGTGTGTGTGTGTGTGTGTGTCTGAGTGTGTTCTTGTTTCGACCTTCCTGCACTGCCAATACTGACAACAATCCCAAACTACCTGAGGTTTTTTTAAAGGTTTTTTGGAGGTTTTTTAAAGGTTTTAGAAGGACGTTATAAATACTGATAAATTTCCATCATGTGACAAACTCTGGTGTGTTCACATGAAGCTGATTCAGACGTTTTGGTGGTTCTGCTGGTCCGTGTCAAGGCTCGGTCAGTGGCTGTAAACATGTTTATTTCTGCTGTGAAGTTGGACATTTGAACATGGGGACTTATGGAGACTGACTGAGTTCTGCATCCAGCCTCAGGTGGACGTTTGACCTGCAGTTTTTCGAGGTTGTCGTTTGGTCTGCACGCAGCATGAGCATCGTCCTCTCGTCGTCTCGTCCTTCTCCTTTCACCTCATTCTTCTTCTTCTCTCCTTCAGGGGAGGGTCTGTCCTCCTCTCGTCTCTCTGTCCTCCGTCGCTCCTCCATCTCCTCCTGTGACACCTCCACCCGTCCTCCTTCCCCTCGAATCCCCAACCTCCACAGACCACACCTCCACCGCCGCTCCACGCCGCCGCCCCGCTCCTGAAGGACTGTTGGGAGGAGCAGTGATCCCCCAGGTGGCGGTTTACCCGCCAGAAGACTAGGACGTGTTGGAGGACCACCAGGACCTTCACAGTGACTCAGGCAAATATCTGTGAGCACGACTCAGCACGGTGTGGCTTCACTAATCTGTGCTAACGTCTAGCTTCTAGTGAACACAGCCGGACCGAACAGAACCTCTGAACCAGCAGTAAAAAGAGTCCAACTTTACAACACTGCTGAAGACACTTTGTGCCAGTGTTGGACAGACACTGGAGGACAGGTTTGACTTGAGGACTCCAACCAAAGCTGCTCAGTGACCATCAGACCATGGTTGTACTGGGCAGCTCCCAGCTGTGCTTCTAATGCAGTCTTGACTAACACGAGCTGACCTCAGAGCTGAATGTACTTTGGATGGTTAAAGATTCTCAGACGAGTCAAAAATAAAAATCTAAAAAGAAACTTTCCCTTTCAGCTGCAGGCGCTCAGCGTTTCGTTCCAATGTAAGTCCTGAACAACGACATGAACTGAAAACAAGCAGGCTGAAGCTCAGAGTTGAGGTCAGCTCGTTACATTCGTCCTTCAGCTTCAGCGCATCGATGATCCGTCGACTGGAGCGACTCATCGTCACCTGACTCGTGGTTATTGAGTTACTGCTGTTGACGTGCTCAGGCTGGATTCAAACTTTAAAGTCCAAACAAACAGGAAGCAGTCAGTGAGCGTGACGACTAATGATGCAGAGCAGCGAGCTGACAATGACATAACAAGAAGAAACAACAGATCCTGCACTGCAGTCAGGTCGACCCCCTCAGTCCTCCCTGCAGACGCAGGTCAGAGCCGGGTCAGTCCCTCATTCACTGATGGAGATGACATGATGATGAACTGCACGCTGGGTCAGGACCTCCCTCAACAACACAATCTGACCAGGTCAGCAGCAGCAGCTAATATCACTGACTAGTCCAGCAGCAGTCAGCCCAGCTCGGCGTCTGTCTTTCAGCCTTTTATTTCACCAAGCTCTCACCAACCACTAAAAGTCAGTCCCAGATTTACTCTTGTCCGGCGGCTTCTTGCTCGCTCACTCTCTCCTTTTCTCTTCTTAGCTTCCTCCGTCAGCGTCCTCTTCACTCTCTGCTCCTCTGCCATTATGAGTGAGTGATCTTGAGGCTGATCTACAGCACTGTTAAACAGAGGCCCGGAGCAGACCCTGTGAGGAACTCCACGTCATCATTGTAGGCTCATCTTGTTACGTTTTCTTCTACCAAGACTGAAACTTTTCCTCTTCAGTCTCTGTGATCCAGTCGGGTCAGAGTACTGACCGGAACAAGTGGTCCAACAAATAAAGCATACAAGCAGAAAAGAGAAAAATTAGCATTCAGCATCATTCAGCATGTTTTGGCCTCTCGTCTCGCGTTGCCTTAAAATCAGTCATCATGAACTGGCTCCGTCTTTCCGTCTCTGCAGGTCTGCTGGCGTCTCCTCACTCGGCTCCAGGAAACCTCGACAACAGCAAGAACAGCGAGGGTCGCATCAACGGCGGCAGCCGGGAGAACAGCACGGTGGACTTCAGTAAGGTAAAGACCGCCTCCGCGACTGTTACAGGAAGTCAAGTTTTTAAAGATCTGGGAGGTTTGAAGGTTGACATAACGGCGTGGACGTCCTCCACCTGCACGTAAAGTGTAGGAATACAGAATGTTTGATTATCTATCAGGAAACAAGAGCCATGAGTCCAGCGGCATCCAATCAACAAGCTGCTTTCAGTCATGTGACTCATGTGAACCTGAAGGAGTCAATCAGAAGCTGTGTTTGTGTGTTGGACGATGACTCGTGTTTTTCTCAGCAGGACTGCGACTGTGTCTGTTTGCCGCCGCCGGCCGGCAGGACGCCCGCTGTAAGTCTGTCCGCCTGTCAATCGGCGGCCATCGACCAATCAGTAGCCTGTGTTGTGATGCGCTGTGTGGTCGTGCTGCTGTTTGTGTTCAGTGACGTCGCTGTGACTCGACCGTCAGCTGTGCCAGTGTTTGATGTCAGTGTGTCAGGGTGACAAGCTGGACAGACATCAGTCAGCTGTGAGCCAAAGACTGAAGTGAAGGTCCACGAAGTGTCCGGAAACACGGCGACAACCGTCTGAAGCTATATTCACACAGACTACGTCCAGGTTTTAGACAGTCTGCGGGACGTCACACAGACTACGTCCAGGTTTTAGACAGTCTGCAGGACGTCACACAGACTACGTCCAGGTTTTAGACAGTCTGCGAGGACGTCACAGAGACTACGTCCAGGTTTTAGACAGTCTGCAGGACGTCACAGAGACTACGTCCAGGTTTTAGACAGTCTGCAGGACGTCACAGAGACTACGTCCAGGTTTTAGACAGTCTGCGGGGACGTCACAGAGACTACGTCCAGGTTTTAGACAGTCTGCAGGACGTCACAGAGACTACGACCAGGTTTTAGACAGTCTGCGGGGACGTCACAGAGACTACGTCCAGGTTTTAGACAGTCTGCAGGACGTCACAGAGACTACGTCCAGGTTTTAGACAGTCTGCGGGGACGTCAGAGAGACTACGTCCAGGTTTTAGACAGTCTACGGGGACGTCACAGAGACTACGTCCAGGTTTTAGACAGTCTGCGGGGACGTCACAGAGACTACGTCCAGGTTTTAGACAGTCTGCGGGGACGTCACAGAGTCCAGGTTTTAGACAGTCTGCAGGACGTCACAGAGACTACGTCCAGGTTTTAGACAGTCTGCAGGACGTCACAGAGACTACATCCAGGTTTTAGACAGTCTGCGGGGACGTCACAGAGACTACGTCCAGGTTTTAGACAGTCTGCAGGACGTCACAGAGACTACGACCAGGTTTTAGACAGTCTGCGGGGACGTCACAGAGACTACGTCCAGGTTTTAGACAGTCTGCAGGACGTCACAGAGACTACGTCCAGGTTTTAGACAGTCTGCGGGGACGTCACAGAGACTACGTCCAGGTTTTAGACAGTCTACGGGGACGTCACAGAGACTACGTCCAGGTTTTAGACAGTCTGCGGGGACGTCTCAGAGACTACGTCCAGGTTTTAGACAGTCTGCGGGGACGTCACAGAGACTACGTCCAGGTTTTAGACAGTCTGCAGGACGTCACAGAGACTACGTCCAGGTTTTAGACAGTCTGCGAGGACGTCACACAGACTACGTCCAGGTTTTAGACAGTCTGCGAGGACGTCACAGAGACTACGTCCAGGTTTTAGACAGTCTGTGGGACGTCACAGAGACTACGTCCAGGTTTTAGACAGTCTGCGAGGACGTCACACAGACTACGTCCAGGTTTTAGACAGTCTGCGAGGACGTCACAGAGACTACGTCCAGGTTTTAGACAGTCTGTGGGACGTCACAGTCTGTACTGACGTCTGCTGAAGATCATGTGAAGTGATGGAGCTGCTCAGTTCCTGAACATGAAGCGAACATTAAAGATCAGAGGAAACTCAGCCTGCTGCTGTTACCTGACACCTGTGACAGCAACATGCAGACTGCCGGCGCCCCCTGCAGGCTGCACTGTTCATTGATTGTGTGTGTGTGTGTGTGTGTGTGTGTGTGTGTCAGGTGGACATGAACTTCATGAAGAAGATCCCTCCTGGTGCCGAGGCCTCCAACGTCCTGGTGGGTGAAGTCGACTTCCTGGAACGGCCAATCATCGCCTTCGTTCGACTCGCCCCCGCCATGCTGCTGACCGGACTCACAGAGGTCCCGGTGCCCACCAGGTGAACACACACACACACACACACACACACACACACACACACACACACACACACACACACCTCTGTGATGAGCTAAAGGTCGATGTGTCTGCAGGTTTCTCTTCCTGCTGCTTGGTCCGTTTGGAAAAGGTCCACAGTACCACGAGATCGGACGCTCCATGGCCACGCTGATGACCGACGAGGTGAGACGTCACAGCTGTCACGGTGGTCATACAGGTGTGCAGGTTTACAGGTGAGTTGCGGTGTCTTTACTTCCTCCTCGTCTGTCGGGCAGATCTTCCACGATGTGGCCTACAAAGCGAAGGACAGGAACGACCTGCTGTCGGGCATCGACGAGTTCCTGGACCAGGTCACCGTGCTTCCTCCGGGCGAATGGGACCCGAGCATCCGCATCGAACCCCCAAAGAGCGTCCCGTCTCAGGTGAGGCCGGCTGCTCTGCCCCACCTCCACCTCCACCTCCACCCTGTCACACAGCGCTGATGCCCCGTCTGACTGAGTCCAGCTCTGTGTCTTCTGTCTTTCTGCAGGAGAAGAGGAAGATGGCGTCCGACCCTAATGGCTCCGCCCACTGCTCTGACACCGTCAAGGAGGCGGAGCATCAAACCGGACCAGAGCTGCAGAGGACGGGGAGGTCAGTGTACAAGAAGGACTACAAACATGGCCGCCAGTGGCTTCATTTCCCTGTGTGCTCTCAGACCTGACTGTCCATCTGTCCCTCTGTCTGTCTGTCCTCTGTCTGTCTGTCCGTCCTCTATCTGTCCTCTGTCTGTCTGTCCTCTGTCTGTCCTCTGTCTGTCTGTCTGTCCTCTGTCTGTCTGTCTGTCCTCTGTCTGTCCTCTGTCAGGATCTTCGGTGGTCTGGTGAACGATGTCCGGAGGAAAGCTCCCTTCCTGTGCAGTGACATCAGAGACGCCGTCAGCCTGCAGTGTTTGGCGTCCGTCCTCTTCCTGTACTGCGCCTGCATGTCACCGGTCATCACGTTCGGGGGACTGCTGGGAGAGGCCACCAAAGGAAACATAGTAAGAACCAGAACCGGGCTCAGAACCAGAACCGGGCTCAGAACCAGAACCAGGGCCAGAACCAGAAGCAGGCTCAGAACCAGAAGCAGGCTCAGAACTGACACCCTGACTTTGTTACTGGTTAATGAAATGTTTTGCCACCCTCCTCCTCCTCTCTCCTCCTCCTCTCTCGTCTCTCCTCCTCCCTCTCTCCTCTCTCCTCCTCCTCCCTCTCTCCTCTCTCCTCCTCCTCCCTCTCTCCTCTCTCCTTCTCCCCCTCCTCCTCCTCCTCCTCCTCTCTCTCTGGTAGAGTGCCATAGAGTCTCTGTTCGGGGCGTCTCTGACCGGCGTGGCGTACTCTCTGTTTGCCGGTCAGCCTCTCACCATCCTTGGCAGCACCGGTCCGGTTCTCGTCTTTGAGAAGATCCTCTTCACCTTCTGCAGGTGAGTCAGGCTCCGCTTCCTGAAGGAGCACCTGTTAGAGCTCATTACCCATCATCCCCTCTGGATGTTGCTGAATATTACCTCAGTGTGTCGAGGTTTATTTTTATTAAGTTTAAAAAACACGAACACCTGAAGCTTCGTCAGCTCAGGTAACCCTCGTCCTCACCTGAGATACTTCCTAGATCCTCCCTGTGCGCTCTGACCGTGTTTCATGCAGGAAATATAAAAAATGTGACGTCGTCATCGTCAGAGTTCAATAATAAACGAATATCAATTAAAAATCAGTCATAATTATTATTGTATGTTGGACTCTGATAAAACGAAGCGACCAAAATAATCAAAACAAGCTTCGCTCTTGTCTCGGATTGGCTGCGACCGCCCGTCCTGTTGAGGTAGATCTGAAACACCCACAACACAAACCAATCATATTTGAGCTGGTGGACTGGTCACCGTGGTAACGAGGGAGGACAAGACGCGCTTTGGTCAGTCAGACTTTATTAAGGTGACACAGACAAGTCCTCACATGGGGAACAGCAGGAAGCCGCTGAAGGTGCTGTGGTGGTTGCTGTTGTCCCAGATCTGAGTGTTCTGCCACAGCTGCATGGAGAGCGTGTCGCCCTGCTCCAGCAGCAGGGCGGCGCCGTTGGACGCCGTGTCGCTGCCCTCGCCGGACGGCTGCTCGTGGGTGATCAGCTGGATCTGCTGGTTGTTCTTGTAAAGGACGGCGCTCATGGTGAAGTCGGTGGGGGCGTTGGCTGTGAAGCGGATGTAGTAGACTCCACGAACAGGAGCCGTGAACACACCTGGAGGAGGAGGCGGGGTTAATAAACTGTCACTTCCGCGTTAAGCTGTGAATATCAGACGGTGTCTTGTCGTCGCTGACCTGTGTCAGAGTTGTACGCCTGTCCGATGTTGGTCAGGACGTCTTTGTAGACGAGTGTTTTGCTTCCTGTCGTCGTCTTCTGTAGACCGTTGCCTCCGAGAGAAACCGCAAACGCCACCTTCGGTACGTCTGAGGAGAAACAGGAAGAAGGAGACAGGAAGTCTTCACAGCCTGGACTCAGTCAGGTAAAATACAGTACTACTGATGACAACCACAGGAGGGTGCTCCTCGTCCAGCCATCAGCAGCAGAACAGATGAACAGACTGACCTCTGATCTCCTTCAGCTCCTTCTCTGTGGCCTCCAGTCTCTCTTTGACGTCTACAAACACAGAGACAAACTCTTCATCATCATCATCGGCTGATGAAGCCTCACAACAGTTGGCACAATAATTAAATGTATTCAGAATAACGAGCCGACAGCACCAATCAGATGTCACCGCCTGTCTTTGAGTCTTACCCAGGTTTTCTGTCTGAAGCTGCGTCAGAGACGCCTGAAGAGTCTTCAGCTGAGACTCAAAGTCGTCCTCCTTCGGCGGCTCGTCCACCCTTCAACACAAACATATGGAGACAGACGTCCGTCTTTAGGACACGCTGTGGACGCGATTCATTCATTATAACTTATCAGTCGTCTTGCAGCATCAAAATCAGGTGTTTTCCTCACATGGGGAACAGCAGGAAGCCGCTGAAGGTGCTGTGGTGGTTGCTGTTGTCCCAGATCTGAGTGTTGTGCCACAGCACCATCTTCAGCGTGTCACCCTGCTCCAGCAGCAGGGCGGCGCCATTGGACGCCGTGTCGCTGCCCTCGCCAGACGGCTGCTCGTGGGTGATCAGCTGGATCTGATCGTTGTTCTTATAAAGGACGGCGCTCATGGTGAAGTCGGTGGGGGCGTTGGCTGTGAAGCGGATGTAGTAGACTCCACGAACAGGAGCCGTGAACACACCTGGAGGAGGAAATGAAGAGATGAGGACGAACAGGTCACCTGAGCTTTCGGATCGTCTTCTTCTCTGTTAACAGCACCAACTCCCCTCAAACACAAACATTCATACATTTCCTGTTTGGATCGTATCTCACCTGTCTCAGCGTTGTAAGCCCCGCCCACGTTGGTCAGCACGTCCCTGTAGGTGAGGTCTTTGTTTCCCCTTATCGTCTTCACGAGGCCGTTTCCTCCCAGCGAGGCAGCGAAGGCAACTTTAGGTGTTTCTGTACGAAATAATGTTTTTATCTGGTCAGGAAGCTAACGTTAGCTCAGTTTGTTAGCTGCTGTTAGCTCAGTTTGTTAGCTGCTGTTAGCTCTGTTTGTTAGCTGCTGTTAGCTCAGTTTGTTAGCTGCTGTTAGCTCTGTTTGTTAGCTGCTGTTAGCTCAGTTTGTTAGCTGCTGTTAGCTCTGTTTGTTAGCTGCTGTTAGCTCAGTTTGTTAGCTAATGTTAGCTCAGTTTGTTAGCTAACGCTAGCTCAGTTTGTTAACTAGCGTTAGCTCAGTTTGTTAGCTGCTGTTAGCTCAGTTTGTGAGCTGCTGTTAGCTCTGTTTGTTAGCTGCTGTTAGCTCATGTTAGCTCAGTTTGTTAGCTCATGTTAGCTCAGTTTGTTAGCTGCTGTTAGCTCAGTTTGTTAGCTAACATTAGTTCAGTTTGTGAACTGCTGTTAGCTCAGTTTGTCAGTTAACGTTAGCTCAGTTTGTTAGCTGCCGTTAGCTCAGTTTGTTAGCTGCCTTTAGCTCAGTTTGTTAGTTAACGTTAGCTCAGTTTGTTAGCTGCCGTTAGCTCAGTTTGTTAGCTAACGTTAGCCAACAAACGTTTTGTCAGTTTGTTAGCTAATGTTAGCTCAGTTTGTTAGCTGCTGATAGCTCAGTTTGTTAGTTAACGTTAGCTCAGTTTGTTAGCTGCTGTTAGCTCAGTTTGTTAGCTCATGTTAGCTCAGTTTGTTAGCTGCTGATAGCTCAGTTTGTTAGCTAATGTTAGCTCAGTTTGTTAGCTAATGTTAGCTCAGTTTGTTAGCTGCCGTTAGCTCAGTTTGTTAGCTAATGTTAGCTCAGTTTGTTAGCTAATGTTAGCTCAGTTTGTTAGCTGCCGTTAGCTCAGTTTGTTAGTTAACGTTAGCTCAGTTTGTTAGTTAACGTTAGCTCAGTGTTAGTTGGATATTTTGGCGTGTTAAAGTGTGTTTAGCGTGTTTTTGGCGTGTCACCTTTGATCCTCTTCAGTTCGGTCTCAGCTGCGTTCAGACGTTGAGTCAGAGCTGCGAACATTTAAAGACGCGTCACGTTAGAAACACGGCAGAACAGGTGCGGTGCTTAGCTCAGTAGAGTGGGCGCCCCCATATGTGAAGGCTTGCTGCGGCCGGCTCGGGTTCGAGTCCCGACCTGTGCGGCCCTTTCCCGCATGTCCCCATCTCTCTCTCCACATTTCCTGTCACTCTTCAGCTGTCAATAAAAGCTTGGAGAACATGAAGTCTGAAAATGATTTATCTGATCGCTCTGATTATTCGGTTCATCGGCTTCGTTATAAGAAAGAAAATCTTCTTCACGTCTTTAAAAGTTAAATAAATAAAACGGTGTCAGTACCTCAGAGTCTGTGAGATGGAAACTGGTCTCTGTTTTTTAGTGAAGCTTGTGAGTGTGTTTGTCAGGGCGGATCCTGACATTTTAACCTTAAATTCAGATTTAATTAATTAATCACATTTACATGTGAAATTTTCTTCCACATTTAACCCATCCAGTTGTGCCTGTCGTTGCCTAATACACACAGACTGGATTCGATGTTGGGGGGTACGGTGCCTTGCCCAAGGGCACCTCGGCCATGGCAAGGAGGTGAACTGACACTGTGAGAGCGGGCATCGAACCGCCAACTGAGCCCAGCCATGCAGTCTGAAGTTATAGCTATGATGTATTTACATACAGAGAACTGAAACGTTTCCCTTCATGTCCCTGCAGAGATCCAAGAACATAAACATGACACGAGTCACAATCATTATTCTCAGAGTCGTTTGAGAAGGACGAGTTAAAGGAAACCTGAAGTATAAATTATGTTGGTTTCCAGCAGCCTCACCTCGTCTCTCGGCCTGCAGCTCTTCCAGGACGGCCTGAGCCGCCTTCAGCGCGGCCTGGCCATCGACGGGCTGAGCCGAGCCGGACCGGACCAGGCAGGCCAGGGCCAACAGCAGCAGGACGGGGAGACACCGAGACATGATGAGTGACAGGATGAGGAGGACAGAGACCTTGCTGCCTTTTATATAGAGAGGCCATGTGTGGTTGAAGACCTCGGTCCAAAAGTTGTGTTAGCTGAACACTGATTATTCTGTTTGAACGATCAACAAGGAGACCAGATAACGTTCACAGTACCTGTTCTGTGAGCCTGAATGAATCATGCCTTGGACGCCTCATTCCCTTTGTCTGGAAGGAAAGGCTGGTTTTAATGAACTAGATGAGTCGTAAGAGAAGTAACAAACAATGATTCTTGTTGAGGGCAGAAGCTCTTCCTGAGCCTCGGTTCTGGTCCAGAACCTTCTCCCTGATCGAGGTGTTGCGTGGTTTGGATCCTTAAAGATGGTTTAGATGTCTTTTAGGCAGGTAGAGCTGTTGTACGTCCCCGTCTCATCGTCCTTTCCTCTCGTCTGTCCTCAGTGATTACGGACTGTGCTACCTGTCCCTGCGGACCAGTATCGGACTCTGGACCGCATTCCTGTGCCTGGTGCTGGTCGCCACTGACGCCAGCTCTCTTGTCTGCTACATCACCCGCTTCACGGAGGAGGCCTTCGCCGCCCTTATCTGCATCATCTTCATCTACGAGTCTCTGGAGAAGCTGTTCAAACTCGGGGAGGACTTCCCCATCAACATGCACAACCAGCTGGACAACCTCACCTTCTACACGTAAGGCCGACCCGGCTCCGAGCTGGATCCGTCTGTCTCTCCACAACTCCACAGCTGTTTTGATGTGTACCTGCTGCTCTGTCCCAGGTGTCAGTGTTCTCCACCTGCCAACGCCTCAGAGGACGTCCTCCAGGTGTGGAGCAACAAGAACGTGACCTCAGAGGACGTCCAGTGGGACCAGCTGACTGTGAAGGTCTGACCCTTCTACACCATCAAGTGTTTCTACCTGCTGCTTCAACTTCTTTCACAGCTTCTCACTGCAGCTCTCTGTCTCTGTCTGCAGGACTGTCAGGATCTACACGGCAGGTTCGTCGGCTCGGCCTGCAGCCACGACCGTCCTTACGTCCCTGACGTCCTCTTCTGGTCCGTCATCCTCTTCTTCACCACCTTCTTCCTCTGCTCCTTCCTCAAACAGTTCAAGACCAAGAGATACTTCCCCACCAAGGTCTGTAAGACCAGTAAGACCATGACTGTTTTTAGTCTCTGTCTAAAACCTGGACGTAGTCTCTGTGACGTCCCACAGACTGTCTAAAACCTGGACGTAGTCTCTGTGACGTCCCCACAGACTGTCTAAAACCTGGACGTAGTCTCTGTGACGTCCCCACAGACTGTCTAAAACCTGGACGTAGTCTCTGAGACTGTCACAGACTGTCTTTGGTCACAGTGTTTTGTGTGTGCAGGTTCGGTCGACCATCAGTGACTTTGCCGTCTTCCTCACCATCATGATCATGGTGCTGCTGGATTACCTGGTTGGAGTTCCTTCACCCAAACTCAACGTACCCGACCGCTTCGAGGTAACGTTAGCTCAGTTTGTGGCTCAGTTTAGAATCTGCCAGCTCAGCAGTCAGCGTGCTGCTTATCAGCTGTTAAGTTGACTTAGACTCGGAGAATGTGGACAAAGGGCAAAGGCCTGCAGGTTGAGTCCAGTCGGATCAGAGTGGGGCCGATGTTGACGAGCTTATCAGAGCTTCTCTGTCAGAATCCAGCACACTTTGCTCCATGCAGTAAATGATCAGCCACCGTCTGTTTGTCTGTCCAGCCCACGTCAAACACTCGAGGATGGCTCATCTCCCCGCTGGGTCCGAACCCCTGGTGGACGTTACTGGTCACAGCCGTCCCCGCTCTGCTCTGCACCATCCTGATCTTCATGGACCAGCAGATCACCGCCGTCATCGTCAACAGGAAGGAGAACAAGCTGAAGGTGAGGACGGCTGGCAGCAGCTGTAGGAGGCGAGCACACAGACGGAGCCCCCTGATGAACTTTGTGTGTTCTTGGTTGCAGAAAGGCTGTGGCTATCACCTGGACCTGCTGGTGGTGGCCGTGATGCTGGGCGTGTGCTCCATCATGGGCCTGCCGTGGTTCGTAGCAGCGACCGTGCTCTCCATCTCCCACGTCAACAGTCTGAAGTTGGAGTCGGAGTGCGCGGCGCCGGGCGAGCAGCCCAAGTTTCTGGGCATCAGAGAGCAGAGAGTGACCGGCTTCATGATCTTTGTCCTGATGGGCTGCTCCGTCTTCATGACCCCCGCCCTCAAGGTGAACACCTCACAGATGGTGCTCCTGCTGTCAGCACCTCATCGTTTAGATATGAGATATTAACTAATGACGCTTTGTCCTTCAGTTCATCCCCATGCCCGTCCTGTACGGAGTCTTCCTCTACATGGGAGTGTCCTCGCTCAAAGGCATTCAGGTCTGTCTGTCTCCGCCTGTCCTGTTACGTCCTCGTCGGTCTGTGCTTGTCTCTGACGTCTGTCCGTCCTGCAGCTTTTCGATCGGATCAAACTGTTCGGCATGCCGGCCAAACACCAGCCGGACCTGATCTACCTGCGCTACGTCCCTCTGTGGAAGGTCCACATCTTCACCGTGGTGCAGCTGTCCTGCCTCATCGTCCTCTGGTCCATCAAGGTGTCGTCCGCCGCCGTCGTCTTCCCCATGATGGTGAGACGAACACACACGGCAGAGAACGTTGACTAATTTAATTAACATTCTAGCACCCCCTACAGGAGCCGTGCGGTCATGTTCACAGGACGCCATGGAAACTGTCCGCTGAGCGCAGCGGCCTCTTTCAGCAGGATGCTGCTCCCTGACACAAAGCTAACATGCTAACAGCTAACAGGAAGGAAGTGCCGACTCGATCCGGATTCTCCAGATCTCAAGTTTCAGGACTTACAGGTCCTGATGTCTGACACCACAGCACACCTCCAGAGGCCTGAGGAGGCCTGGACGGGTCAGGACTGTGTTGGTGACACAGTGTTAGACACAGCGATAATGTTTGAGTCATCAGCATGAGCCTCCAGCTCCGACCGCCATGTTTAAATCACGTACCCGAACACCTGCGGACGACCAGCTGCCGCGTCGACGCCTCGAGGCGTCTTGGTGGCAAAATGCTCCGACATGTTCCGTGTAGTTCTTGAAGCCGTCGTACTAACTCGCCTCTTCTCGCCGTCCTCTGCAGGTTCTGGCTCTGGTGTTCATCCGGAAGCTTCTGGATTTCTGCTTCACCAAGAGAGAGCTGAGCTGGCTGGACGACCTGATACCGGAGAGCAAGAAGAAGAAAGACGACGACAAGAAGAAGAAGGAGAAGGAGGTGAGCCGTTAAACGGACACGAACAACGAGCCGCCGCCTGTCCGTCCGTCCGTCTGCTCACCGGCCGGCGCCGTGTTGTTTTTGTTCTTCCAGGACGCTCGGCGGATGCTGGAGGAGGCCGAGCACGATGAGCCGTACGATGGAGGGAACGTCATCAACTTCCCCATCAAAAGCCTGAAAGGACGGTGAGTCTGACACGAGAACACGGTGAGTCACGTGACTCAGGCGCAGACCGTAACGTGTGCCTGTGTCTGCAGAGTGGACCCGTCAGAGGTGAACATCTCAGACGAAATGGCTAAAAGCGGCATCTGGAAGTCTGTTTCCATGAACTGTGACGGCAGCAAAGCTCTGAGACGCAGCAGCAGGTACAGGGAAGGTTAACGGGTGGTGGCTCAGGTGTTTTGCTGGTTGATTGATGAACCAATCAGAGTCCTTCACTCACCATCGTTGTGTCTTCCAGCCAGGAGAAGCTGTCGAGCGTCCAGATAAACGTGGAGAACGAGGACGGTCAGCGAGTCGTGGATGCTGAGACGTCGTTATGATGCGTCGCTGGAGGACGAGACACTGTGACCCTCTGCCTCCTGGGGGCGGAGCCAAAAGGTCAGGGGTGGACCAATCAGGCTTCACCTCACCGCATTGTTTTCTCAGAGGTTTTATTTTCTCATCGTTTTATGGTGAAACTCCACCGCTGGGAGGAAACATGGCCGCCTTAAAGAAACTCTTTCCTCAGGTTTCTCTGTTTGTTTTTTTTTACTCGGTCGGTCTGCTGCTGCGCTCTGATTGGCTGAAACTCTCTGGACACCTGAAAAACACCTGGTGTTTAATTTTAATTTGATCATTTCAAATTTTATTTCTGCTTTCATGAAGCGGACGAGGCTTTTTATTTAATCCATCATGCTGATTCAAGTGTGTGTGTGTGTGTGTGTGTGTGTCTGTGTGTGTGTGTGTGTGTGTCTGTGTGTGTGTGTGTGTGTGTGTGTGTCTGTGTGTGTGTGGGTGTGTGTGTGTCTGTCTGTGTGTGTGTGTGTGTGTGTGTGTGTCTGTGTGTGTGTGTCTGTGTGGGTGTGTGTGTGTCTGTCTGTGTGTGTGTGTGTGTGTGTGTTGTGCCTCACCTTGTTGACTGAATGATGTCACAGCTGCTGTCGTCGTTTTTTCTCAAAGATTCAATAAAATCAGTTTGGTGACAAAATCTGATTATTTATTTTAATTTAGTGTAATTTTGTAACGTTACTGTAACATCAGTAATCAATACACAACATTAATCAAACCAATAACCAACATTCAGACAACACTCAGACAGCCTTATACTTACCTTAATGTTTCTGTAGCGTTGACAGAACGTTCCAAAATAAACGTATTAACTAAAGCTGCGCTGTCCCTTTAAGAAACGACACCTGAACGATATTTCATTTTCATTTTATTAACAAGTTTTTATTTCTTTCATAAATCTGCACGAAGCAGCCGACTGAGAATCAACCAGAGGAGACAAAGAGAAAATATAAAGTTAATATTGTGTATAAATATTAAACGTCACAGTTTCAGATTGCAGCTGCTGATCCTGGATCTGTTACGGTGCCGTGAACACGACCAGCAGCATCGACAGCAGCAGAGCTCCAGACAGGCGAGCCGTCGACGCACCTGAGAGGACGAACGATGCGTTAACGACAGAATCACGCATACGAACATTTCTAACATCGCCAGACCGACCTGTGCCGTGCAACAGCTCCTCCGTCACGCTCAGTGATCCGTTGTGCGGCGCCGGCTCGATCTGCAGCAGTTTGCACATCAGAGGGTAAACGTGCACGCTGTCGAACGGCTCGGACAGGAAGTTCTTCTTGAAGTCGGGTCCGAAGGCCCTGAAGATGGTCTTCATGTCCATCTCTCCGTTATGGTAGCCGTGATCGCCTTTGTTGACGTAGACGATGAACCTCTGATGGGAGCGAAAAAGATGAAGAATTACAGAGCTGCTGTGACCTTTGACCTCTGACCTCATCAAAATCAAGCCAGAACACGGCACACCTGACACAGGTCAGCCAGTAGCAAAATTCAGTTGCAGTAACCGCGTTTCAACCAGTAGAGGGAGCTCACTGCATACTGACAGAACAATCGTCCAGCCACCAGCTCGTCACACTCACATATGCACCTACGGACAGTTTAGACCAGTTAACCTGTTCAGAGAGAACCAACGCAGGCACGAGAACCAGCCGAGGTTCGACTAAAAACCTGCAGCGCTAACCACTGCACCCTGCAGAACGGCGTGTTCATGCATGATTAGTATGATTGTTGTGATTAAGGCAGAGAGCTGAAACTAGTGACCAACGCCGCCTCTGGTTGGAGTTTCTAAATGGTCTGCGTCCTCACAGTCTCCACTGCTTTGGACAATTATTACGACAAAAAGTGGCGGACCCCTGCAGCACCTCTGCGGACCCCCAGAGGGTCTGGGACCCCTGGTTGAAGACTGACTGATGTAGAATATACGTACATGAAGTAAAGTGAAGATCTGGACCTGAAACGATGAACTGAACACACAGATGCTGTTTACTGGGCCCTGAAGGCCTCTGCAGCTCTTCTACCTGTTCTTGTTCGGGTACTTTGATTTTGATAATGCTTCACTGCGCCCATCACATCCATGATTCAGACCTGCCTGACTGATCATCTACTGCAGCGTCTGGGGAGAAGTCATCAAACTGAGGACGAAGCCTAACCCAACACGATGACTGAACGTTCAGTCTAAACTCACAGAGTTCAGGTTGAATCCCAGATCAGCGACAATCACGATGGGAGGCAGGCGCTCACTTTTAGCGAGGCGGAAGCTCTCTGGAAGCTCGCTCTTCTTGTAGACCGTCAGATTGGGCGCGTTGGACAGAGCGTCATAAACCTCCTGCTCCTTCCCCGGCCGTGGCGTCAGGATGCCGAAGCCGCCGTAGTCGAGGATCTCAAAGCTGGCGAGCTTGAGTAAATTCAGGTACTTGTTGAGGACGATCTCATCCACCAGAGGTCTCTTCTTGACAGTGGTCATGCCGTGGTCAGAGGTGATGATGACGTTCAGTTTGTCGTTCAGGTGATGGCGACTGATGGCCTCCCTCAGGTAACCGATGGTGCGGTCGATCTGCTGGATGATCTTCTTCCTGTCCGGGTGGTCCGGCCCCTTGGCGTGGCCCACGTTGTCCGGCTCGCCGTAGTACAGCGTCACCAGGTGGAAGTCCTCGTCAGAGAACCAGCTCATCACCTTGTCGATGTTCTCTTGCCACTCTGTCTCGTTGTCGTCCGGGTGGTCAAACTTCTCCAAAAGAGCCCGGTTGACCACCTGACCACTGTAGTTGGCTCCGCCTCCCGGGTAGTAGAAGGAAGCAGTTTTCAAACCCTGAAACAAAAACAACAGCTGATTGTGTAACTATGATCCAGTGAGCGACAGCTAACACAGAAGTCAGTCCCAGATTTACTCTTGTCCGGCGGCTTCTTGCTCGCTCACTCTCTCCTCTTCTGACCTAACGTTAGCTAACGGCAGCTACATCTGGCAGCAGTTCACTTAGGGCTCAATATGATCAGCATTCCACGTTTTTATGATCAGATCTCAGACTTCAGCGGCAGATGAATCAGTTTAACAACGGCTCCACCCTCCCTCTCCTGATGGACTCACCTGGTTCCTCCCTCTCCTGATGGACTCACCTGGTTCTGGGCGGTGATCCATAACGGCAGGACTCCGTTGTTCCACCACTCTGATCGGCTCAGCGTCTGTTTGTGAGGAACTTTGAGGTTCGTCGTGGTGTTAAACATCATGTTGTGGACGACTTCGTGATCCTCCACCCACCTGCCTGAAGCGCAGGAAACAAGACAGGAAGTGATTCATTTCAAAATAAAACTCAAGAACAGAAGTTCTTGTGTTCAAGCTATAAAAATCACGTTACCGTCCTGTACAACCAGCTCAGGTGTTATGTTACAAATAGAAATAACAAATATGTAAATATATTATTATTATATCTAATTATATTATTATATTATCTGTGCCATCAATAAAATCCTTCACCTTTTGGACGTTATCATCTTATCAGCAATTTGGAGTCACTGATTAACTTTCATGTGTTCAGACGGAACATGACGTAAGGATGAATTCATTCATTATTGGGATGCAGAAATAAATAAATTAATTAATTGTAATTATTTATTTCTGTCTGTATGCTAATCGAGGGGGCGTGTCTGATTCAGTCTGAAGCAGGATTGGTCGCTCAGGTCTCAAACCTTCAGGCTGTTTCATACAGAGTTATTAACTTTGACCTTCATGTTCTGTGAAGCTAATTATTTATTTCCATCCAAGGACGATCTGCAGCATAGTTTTATATGACTGCAGTAAAAATCACGTTGAAGGTTATCGTAGAAACCTGGAAACGTTTAACGTCTCATCAAAGACGCTTCTTCAGTTCTGACTGACGGGTGGGGAGTCCAAAATATTTACCTCTGTGTGGAGGCATGTGACTCATGGACCTCCATCCTGTGGTCGTTAAGGTCACCTGTGGGTCCCTAAAAACATCCAGTCCAAGTCCAGTTGCTACGACAACCTTCAATACAGCTGAATCTGAGTTGTTTTTCAGGTCTGAAGCTTTTCCTTTGACTGATTTGACTGATTTTGTAGCGATGCTAACGAGATTTGGACTAAACAAACATTCTGAAGGTGCACAGTGGACTTCTGGGTAATTGTGATTTTTTCTGAATTTTCAGAAGAGTCTGAATCAACCAATCAGATCACAGAGAACAGAACATCAGTCACAATCAAGTATTAGTAATTTTACTGCAGTAAATAATCAGAATACTTCCTGCACTACTAGCAGTAGCTGCTCGCACTGATACTGACGCTGCCTTAAACAATAATAATAATATGAATGATGACGAGGATGGTGCAGTTCTTTGTTACCGGTGATGGTGGTGAAGTGGGACGGGGAGGTCATGGTCAGCATTGGTGGGGTGACATATTTGGCTTTGACGCCGTCCTTCACGAGCTGATCCAGGTTCGGCGTGTCCACGTCCTGGTCGTAGTCCCACCTGAAGCCATCGAAGGAGATGAGCAGCAGCTTGTTCCTCGCTGTTGCCTTGCTCAGCGGCTTGCCGGTGGCACAGATCACCGCTGAGACGACCAGGAAGAGCTCCAACCTCATCTTCATCTTCAACACGGACTGTGAGTGCAGCTCGCCGAGGCTCAACACCTGTCTGCACACCTGCAGCTCCGTCCCAGATTAATGTGTAACTGTGGATCTGTGATAGAGATCTGCTGATGTGGACGAGACCTTCACCTGGAGCCAGAGCTCAGGTGGATCAGCACCAGTAATCTGTGGACCGGCTGATAACTGTGCAGTGAGAACGTTTATCTGATCGCAATATAAACACCTCAATAAAACTTAATGTCACATTAATGACTCATCAAATGACTGAAGACAAAGCACTGCCAAGACTGAACAAGACCATTGCAAGACTGAACAAGACCATTGCAAGACTGAACAAGACCACTGCACAAGACCATTGCAAGACTGAACAAGACCACTGCAAGACCACTGTAAAGACTGCACAAGACCACTGCAAAGACATCCTTAAAACAATCAATTCTGATAAAGATCACAAGTTTAAACTGTATTTTGTTTGCTTCTGATTTTCAGGTGATCACACGTGCATGAAAACTTGGTTATGAATATCAGAGCCCTCCTGCCTTGTTCTTAAAATAAAGACGCACTGCGCCTTTAAATGCCCGTCTTTTATTTTGATAGGAAATGAATCCGGAAGCACATTTGTACTGGCGGTATTACTTCCGGAGCACGTTAGTTCATGTCACTGGTAGTTCCGGTCCTCGGTCGGTTTGATTCCGTTAAAATGAGAAAAACTTCAAACTAGAAGAGTCAGAGCTTCATCTGTCGGTGTGAGTGTTTGGATCCTCCGAGCAGGTGAAGGTAAGCTCTGACATTAGCCTTTAGCATTAGCACCTAGACTGAGCTTTGTATATTAGCCACACTTAGCTGTTAGCTCTGTTCACATGAACCACTGGAGCTAACAATGCTAACACTGGAGCTAACAATGCTAACACTGGAGCTAACAATGCTAACACTGGAGCTAACAATGCTAACACCGCTGCTCCTGCATGCACGTTCGTCTCAGGACTTGTGATGGCGATGACCAGCAGTGGTGACCTTCAGCTGAACACACACACACACACACACACACACACACACACACACTTCAATGTGACTTTAATGAGTTAAACAGAGTTTGATTCAAATGTCTGGTCAGTTACACCACCTCCTCCTCCTCCTCCTCCACCCTGATGGACCTGGGTCTGCTCTGACTTCAGGTCACTGAGGAGTTGAATGTTTACGTTGAGCGGTTTGTAGTCCATCCTCTGGACTTTGTAGTTTTATCACCATCTGAAGTCCACTTCTCCTACCTCCTAATGACCTCTCCTTCACACCTTTCCTCAAAGTCAAGGACAAGTGTTCAAGACGTGTGTGTGTGTGTGTGTGTGTGTGTGTGTGTGTTGCTAATTAAACGTCTCACACTTGATGATCTCGGTTTGTTTCAGGAATGTCGTCGTTGTGGAGCCTGAGGCCAGTGATGACATCACTGCTTCAAGGTGAGTTCACACACCTGAGGCTGCTCCAGGTGCATGCTGGGTACACCAACAGTGCAGTGTGATGAGGTCATCCGTCAGCTGATCGAACAGCTGTTTGACTTTTCTTTGTGACTGAAGGTTCTTTGATCATCTCCGACTGTAACGGCACAGAGGAGAGCGTTTCTATAAGACACGTCTTTGAACTGTTAACTACGTCTCCCATGGTGCATTTTGGGAAGAATCCTCCAATCACAGAGCTCCTGGTGTGTTCTATACAGCCTGGGATGTTGAGAAAGCAGGAGTAGTAGCAGTCGATGGTAGTCGAGTTTATACATTATTAATATTTAAATCTTTGTTTTCCGTTACTCGCCCCTCTCTGCAGTATCCCAGCATGCCTCTGTCTGGACCGGTCCCGTCCTCTCCAGGACGATGGCCACCCTCAACCAGATGCACCGCATGGGGAAGCCCAAACCGCCTCCTCAGTCCGTCAGCGCCACGTTCGGCCGCCCCCAGCTGAAGGCCGTGGTCCTGAAGACCATGATCCGAAAGCCCAAGAAGCCCAACTCCGCCAACAGGAAGTGCGCTCGATTGCGGCTGTCTAACGGGAAGGAGGTGGTGGCGTTCATCCCCGGGGAGGGACACAACCTGCAGGAGCACAACGTGGTGCTGGTGGAGGGCGGGAGGACTCAGGACCTGCCCGGGGTCAAACTCAAGGTGGTCCGAGGAAAATATGACTGTGCCCATGTGGTGAAGAAGAAACAGTAAACTGAGAGGACGCTGTCACCTGTGTTTGTATGTTCTGTAATAAAACATGTGATCTGATGATGTCATCACCACAAGAGTAAACAATCTGCCCATGTGACACAAACAGGAAGTAGAGTTCTGTTGATTGGTGCCAATAGCAAGTGTGCATTTGCATTTCAGCTAGCACTGAGCTAATTTCAGCTTTTACCTTTTAGTGAACACGGCTGGACTGAACAGAACCGGCAGGGTCCAGTCTAACAGTGAACACAGCAACAGAACCTCTGAACCAGCAGTGTCCAGTCTAACAGTGAACACAGCAACAGAACCTCTGAACCGGCAGGGTCCAGTCTAACAGTGAACACAGCAAAGTGGTTATGCTAAATGCTAAAGCTATCTTTAGCCCTGTAGTTATGTAACAGTCAGCTGATCTGTAATTAAAGTCCCGGCCGGAAGCGGCAGCACTGAGCAGCGCGGCGCTGCTGACTGAGCGAAGAAGACGTGGGCGCCATGTTTGATTTAACGTGTAGTTCACGGTCTAATTCGTGTGTTTGGAGACTTTATCTGCTGCTGACATTAACGGCACCGGGCCTGGCGGGCCGTGGAGGGGTTCGTGTTTAACCTGGTGGGTTCATCTTTCCAACATTTCTCCGGAATCAACTCGAATCTGCGTTCAACGGCAAAACAGACGCGACTTCCGCCGCAGCAGCGGCGCGGAGCGGCAAACCTCCGCTGTGACGTCTGCAGCCGAGCTAGCAGCTAGCATAGCCGCGCACTAACGGTTCGTTAAGCCGCAGCAGAGGTCTGCTCCTCCTCGGGCGGGCTTGGACCTCTGTGCCGCCCCGGTTCTCTGTTTAAAGCCAAGGTAACGGGCCGTTACGTGTCGGTGAACGTTAACGGTTTAGCGGGCTAGCTTCCGTGTTAGCATCAATGCTTTAACGTTAAAGCGCTTCTCTTCGCTGATTGGTCGACACGTTAACGAGCTTTTCTATGATTCATTACGTGATTAGCGCGGGAAGAGTCAGAGTGATTAAAGAAAATATTTATATATAGAAGAAAATAAACAAACGTCAGCTGGAGTCGTAAAGACCTCAGACATACTCTTAAAGCTGCTACGTTGCCTAGCAACCACAGACCTCGTCCATCCGTGCTGTGTACTACATGTACACACACATATGTGTACATGTAGTACACACACATGTGTACATGTAGTAACATGGCTGGTAAAGTGTACATGCTGTAGTCCACGTGTTCTGTCTGTGCTAATAGTTACAATAAAATGAGCTAATGAACTAAGCTAACATGAGCTAACAGCAGCTAACAGACTGAGCTAACAGCAGCTAAAGACTGAGCTAACATGAGCTAACAGCAGCTAACAGACTGAGCTAACAGCAGCTAAAGACTGAGCTAACATGAGCTAACAGCAGCTAACAGACTGAGCTAACAGCAGCTAAAGACTGAGCTAACATGAGTTAACAGCAGCTAACAAACTGAGCTAACAGACTGAGCTAACAGCAGCTAAAGACTGAGCTAACATGAGTTAACAGCAGCTAACAAACTGAGCTAACAGCAGCTAACAGACTGAGCTAACATGAGTTAACAGCAGCTAACAAACTGAGCTAACAGACTGAGCTAACAGCAGCTAACAGACTGAGCTAACAGCAGCTAACAGACTGAGCTAACTTGAGCTAACAGCAGCGAACAGACTGAGCTAACATGCGTTAACAGCAGCTAACAGACTGAGCTAACAGCAGCTAACAAACTGAGCTAACATGAGCTAACAGACTGAGCTAACAGCATCTAACAGACTGAGCTAACAGCAGCTAACAGACAGACTGAGCTAACAGCAGCTAACAGACTGAGCTAACAGCAGCTAACAGACTGAGCTAACATGAGCTAACAGCAGCTAACAGACTGAGCTAACAGACTGAGCTAACAGCAGCTAACAGACTGAGCTAACATGAGCTAACAGCAGCTAACAGACTGAGCTAACATGAGCTAACAGCAGCTAACAGACTGAGCTAACATGAGCTAACAGCAGCTCCAGCTGTCAGCAGTTTACTTCACTGTCCATCATAAACTCTGTAAATCACAGAGAGTTGAGGCGGAGCAGCCTTAGCGAGGCTCCAGCTGTGATCCGGACACGGCGCTAACGTTTCGTGTCTTTGTGTCAGACGCCCGGAGGAGACCCGTCCACCGTGAGAAGGAGCAGAGCATGAGGAGATGAATGGAGTGAAAGTGGAAGAAGAAAGAGGAGAGGACAGCCAGCAGCTTCCTGCTGAAGGTTAATGAGCGGAGGACGTGCCATGCTAGCTGTTGGCCCCTGTTTACAGTCTTTATGCTAAGCTAAGCTAACCCTCTCTGTAATAAAGGTGTTGACCTGTTCCTTTAACGTCAGTGTGTTGTCCCACAGGAGAGGGGACAGTCTCCGACACACCATCCACACCCAGAGAACCGGCACCGAAACCAAGCAGCCGTCAGCCCAAACGCCGTCACTGCTGCTCAGTATGCGGCAGGGAGTTCTGCCGTCCGTCCCGGCTGCTGGACCACATGGCCACGCACTCGGGCGACAAACCGCACAGCTGCTCCGTGTGCGGGAAGCGCTTCACGAAGAAGATCAACGTGACGGTGCACCAGCGGGTTCACACCGGCGAGAAGCCGTACTCCTGTCCGGACTGCGGGCTCAGCTACGCCCAGCTGGGCTGCCTGCGGAGGCACCGGCTCCGTCACGCCGCCGAGAAGCCCCACCGCTGCTCGGTGTGCGGCCGTGGCTTCATCCAGCGCCGGCATCTCGTGCAACATGAGCGGACGCACACCGGAGAGAGGCCCTTCTCCTGCCCGCTGTGCCCCAAACGCTTCGCCTCCAGGACGGGCCTCACCGACCATCAGAAGACCCACGGAGGGCAGAACCTCTACTCCTGCTCCTTCTGTGAGAAGGTCTTCTCCACGCCATCCTCCTTCAGGGATCACGTGAGGCTCCACACAGGACAGAAGCCTCACCCCTGCTCGCTCTGCTGCAAGAGCTTCAACCGGCCAGGCCTGCTGAGGAAACATCTGCAGAAACACGCCACGGAAAGAGACGTGATCAAACCCGAAGCTGCAGCCAGCGAGGTCAGTGACAGCTGTACTCGAGTATCTGTTCTGATTACATTACATCTGATGAAAAACAGCTAATGTTACTGACTGGTCCAGCAGCAGTCGGCCCAGCTCGGCGTCTGTCTTTCGGTCCCAGATTTACTCTTGTCCGGCGGCTCCTTGCTCGCTCGCTCCCTCCTCTTCACTCTCTTCTCCTCTGCCATTATGTCCACAGAGGCTGCTGTTAGTTTGTTAACGTTACATCGTGGTTGTGATCAGTGTTTCAGCGTCTCTGTTACTCTCATGCTCGTACATCGTCTCAAACTTCAGCAGGAATCACCTCATCGCTGCTTCCTGTGCCACAAAGACTTCTCCGCCGCCGAGAAGCTGCAGCAGCACCTGCAGCTCCACCAGGCCGTCCTGCAGTGCGACATCTGTGGCCGAGGCTTCACCCGAGCGTCCCGGCTGAGTGAACACGTGAGGTCTCACACCGGAGAGCGACCGTTCCAGTGCGATGTCTGCAAGAAACGCTTCTCCATGCAGAGAGTGTTCAGGAAGCACCAGGAGATCCACAGCAGGGAGGGCCGCCACGCTGCCACCGCCACACCACACGACAAGGTGGCGGTCACAACAGACTGACTTTTTAATTAACCAGCTAACTGAGCTACATCGATTGTTGTGATTGGAGCACAGAGCAATAAGGGGCGGGGCTTGTGAGTCCCTCGGTTTAATGAAATATTCTTCTTCACTTCAGCTCACAGACGAGCCGCTCGGTGACGACGACCTGACGGCGGGTTCTGCGGAGAGCTGCAGGCTGAACAGGCTGAAGGTGGAGACGAGGACAAACGAGGACGAGGACGAGGAAGCGGTGCATTCAGTGACCGGTCAGAACTCCCAGCATGCATCAGAACGCGTACAGCTCGGGCAGTCCTCTGATCCTGAACTTGTTTCCTGTGTTGATGTTTGCAGACGGCGGTCCTGTCAGCGTGCAGAAGCTCCACAGCTGCTCCATCTGCGGGAAGAGCTACCCGAGGCCGTCCCGCCTCAGAGAGCACTTTAAGATCCACGCAACGGAGAAGCTGCACCGCTGCACGGTGTGCACGAAGTCGTTCAGCACCGTCACCAACCTGAGAGCTCACGAGAAGATCCACATGGCCAACAAACCTCACCGCTGCAGCATCTGCACCAAGAGCTTCCTGAGGCCCTGCCTGCTCCGCAAACACATGAGGATCCACATCAGGGACGGACTCATCGCCGACCAGGTGAGACCTCGAACACCACACCCTCCAGTCAGCGTGGGTGGAGGCAGTCCATGCAAACTGACGAGGTGATGTGGTGCGTTTCAGGAGTTCTGGTTGAACATGAAGACAGAAGACGAGGACGAAGAGGACGAGGAGGACGAGGAGGACGAGGAGGACGAGGAGGACGAAGGTCTGCATGAGCAGGTATGTGGACTCTCCGGCCCAGTCCCATGTTTCAGGTGTAGACCTGCTGATCAGCTGATCTGACTGTCCCACGTTGTCTCCAGGACTCTGAAGACCTTTCAACCTCCACTGAGTCCTTCCTCACCAAATCCATGTCTCTGCCTGGTAACCATGGTGACCAGGGCGGCGTGCTGTTGACGGAGGACGGAGAAGAAAGGGAGGACGGAGACGTGAGCGGTTTGATCAACTCTGACGGAGAAGAGGAGGACTGGAAGCCGGCGCTCATCGGTACGTCTCCGTCAATCACGTGTAGGGGCGGGCCTTGTGTGGGTGTGACTTATATGGGCGTGGCCTGTGGTTTACGTGGGCGTGGCTTGTGTGGGCGGGGCTGCACTTGGGTATTATTGCTCTGTCCTCTGACAGAACAAGATGGCCGCCCAGAGGTCCAGGCAGATGGCAGCGGCGGGAAAAGGAAGCACACCTGTCCCGTCTGCAGCCGAGACTGCTTCAAGGCGTCGGCGCTGCAGAAGCACCTGAGGATCCACTCGGGCGAGCGTCCGTTTCAGTGCCCCACCTGCAGGAAGAGCTTCACCCAGCAGGTCCACATGACGGAGCACCAGAGGATCCACACCGGGGAGAAGCCCTACACCTGCACCGACTGCGGCAAGAGCTTCACCTTCTCCAGCGCCCTGCGCCGCCACCAGCGCCTGCACACCGACGCACGGCCGTACGAGTGCGCCGTCTGCAGGAAGACCTTCAAACAGCAGAGCTCGCTCAAGAGCCACCAGCTGACGCACTCCGGAGTCCGCTACCAGTGCCCTCTGTGCAGCAAGAGCTTCAGCCGCGCCCTGGAGCTCACCTACCACGTGGACGTGCACTCCGACACCCGGCCGTACTTCTGCAACATCTGCAAGAAGAACCTGAGCGGAGCGCGGATCTTCCGCAACCACATGAAGAAACACGAGGCCTCGAACTCGCCGCTGCTGACAGCGAGCGACAGCGCGGGACGTCTCAGAGGGCTGACGCTGACCCAGCAGCCAACAACCAGCGATGTCATGTGACGGTCAGATGATTCGATTTGATTTAAGGTCGACCCGTTAACCCAAAGACCCGTTCTGCTGCTGCTGAGTGTGTGTGTGTGTGTGTGTGTCATGGTGAAACTTCAGTTCAATGTATTTAAGGTAGAAATCACTGAGAGTCTTCATGCTCCAATAAAGACACTGAGACTGAAAAGACTGAAAAACTCAACCTGGACGTAGTGTTGTTGTGTTCTGAGTGACACACACACACAGACACACACACACACACACAGACACACACACACACAGACACACACAGACACACACACACACACACACACAGACACACACAGACACACACACACACAGACACACACAGACACACACACACACACAGACACACACACACAGACACACACACACACAGACACACACACACACACACAGACACACACACACACAGACACACACAGACACACACACACACACACACACAGACACACACAGACACACACACACACAGACACACACAGACACACACACACACACAGACACACACACACAGACACACACACACACAGACACACACAGACACACACACACACACACACACACACACACACAGACACACACACACACACACACACAGACACACACACACACAGACACACACACACACACAGACACACACACACACAGACACACACAGACACACACACACACACACACACACACACAGACACACACACACAGACACACACAGACACACACACACACAGACACACACAGACACACACACACACACACACACAGACACACACACACACAGACACACACAGACACACACACACACACAGACACACACACACACAGACACACACACAGACACACACAGACACACACACAGACACACACACACACACAGACACACACAGACACACACACACAGACACACACACAGACACACACACACACAGACACACACAGACACACACACACACACAGACACACACACACAGACACACACACAGACACACACACAGACACACACACACAGACACACACAGACACACACACACACACAGACACACACAGACACACACACACACACAGACACACACACAGACACACACACACAGACACACACACAGACACACACACAGACACACACACACAGACACACACACACAGACACACACACACACAGACACACACACAGACACACACAGACACACACACACACACACACAGACACACACAGACACACACACACACACACACAGACACACACAGACACACACAGACACACACACACACACACACAGACACACACAGACTGTTGATAATAAAGTTCAGGCCTGCTTATGTAACAGTGAGAATGTCTCCAGGACTCTAAACAGCAGTCTCCACAACAGTCTCTGTGACTGTCTACAGATGATGGAAACCATCAGACACCTCCTCCTGCTGCTCCTCCCCCTCCTGCTCCTCCCCTCCTCCTGCTCCTCCCCTCCTCCTGCTCCTCCCCCTCCTGCTCCTCCTGCTCCTCCCCCTGACCTCGGGCCACAGTAAAGAGGAAGCTGTGGTGAATCTTCTCGAGTGTTTCTTCAGTGTCGTTCAGTCAGCGCTGCTGAGGCGTTCACATCTCCATCCTCCTCCTCCTCCTCCTCCATCATGGCTCCATCAGTGCTCTTTCTCCTCCTCGGCCTCCTGAGCTCGGCCAGCTCGCTGCCTCCTCCGCGTATCTCCTTCCTCCTCAGTAAGTGCTAAAAATCCTTCCTGATCATGACCCGATAGCTCCAGGTTCTGGGCGTGTTCGTGTTTTCATGTTTCATCTTAAAATGTCAGAAGAAGAATTCACAGGAAGTTCAGCTGAAGTCCTGATCCAACATGTAACGTCCTCTGCAGCGTGGATCTGCTGGTCACGTGTCGGTCACGTGTTCAGCTCACGCTCATGAAATCACAGACTGGTTAGCTTAGCATAAAGACTGGAAGCAGAGGGAAGCGTTAGCCTGAAGCTCGCTCGTGAACATCAGGTTTGTTTCATGTAGACAAACAGACAGGAAGTGGAAATCATCTAAAAACAAACAAGTCATTCATGATGAACATGTGATGCATGACATCATCATCATCATCGCCTCACACACGAAGACGAAGATCAATGCACTTATTGATCAGCCGTCAAACTTCAGACTCACTGATGCCACACACTTCCTGTGTGTGTGTGCGTGCGTGTGTGTCTGTGTGTGTGCGTGCGTGTGTGTCTGTGTGTGCGTGCGTGTGTGTCTGTGTGTGTGTGTGTGTGTGACACCATTGAAAAAATGTATCAAATGTTTAAATTTTCATTTTTTTCTAATTGTTGAGTTTTTGACGCGGTGAATAAAATGACTGCTCGTAGTTTCATTTTACAGGTTTTTTATTATTAGACATTTAATCACAGATGATTTCGTCATCTTCACGTCTGTAATTATTATTATTATTATTATTATTGTTATTATTATTATTGTTATTATTATTGTTATTATTATTATTATTATTATTGACGTTTACTCGTTTGATCAGTGACTTCACAAACAGTCCAAGATGGCGCCGTGTTGGTTATGTCAGCTCGACTCTGACGGTGAGGACAGGAAGTAACTCATCAAACTAACATGAAATTATCTGATGTCAGAAGTAATCGGATACTCATTTACTTGAGTAAAGCAGTGACGGCGTTCCTCATGTAGAGCGCTGTTACAGTGACACGCTGAGTTTTACTCTGGTTGCTTCAGGTTTGTTGAGCTGAGGGAAGTGTGAACATTCGTCACTCTCGAGACGTTTGTGGTAAAATGTCAGCGCTGCCAGTCAGTGTTACCATGGCGACAGACGACCACTCACGGCTGTGGTGAGGCTGGTAACGAGAAGTGATTCTGCTCGGCTTCAAGTGAACCGGGCAGAGCAGCTCACGGACACGGCGTTCAAATACTCAGATACTATACAAATACTCAGATATTATTCTGATACTGATTCTTTGTTCAGGACTTTCCTTGATGGAGTTCTGGAGGCTGAATCTGGACCAGCAGAGGTGAAGAACGAAGAACCAAACCAAAGTTTCAAACAGATTGTCGGAGCGTTTAAAGACAAACTGATGCCTCCTGGATCTTTCTCATTATTTCTAACTCAGTTAGACCCTGTTGACTTTTTCTATATAGTTTGTCATTTACTATGTGAGGGAATTTAATATATTTTACTACAAAACACACAAAGTTTGAAAGATTATAGCTCTGAGTCGTGTCCCGTCCAGTATCTCCGACGTTTCATGATTTGTGATGCCGTGTTACGCCGATGACACCCGGCTCTGTCTGTCTGACTGTCTCAGAAACTTCAAATTTATCACAGACGTCTGTGATTTCCAGACGTGGTCAGTCGCTCTCAGGTGTGATGACTGAACCCGATCATGATGCTACACCTATTACCAGCCAGTCGTAACAGTTTGGATTGTAAACTGACGAAACCATTGGACTGTTTGACGCAGGCTGAAAGTGTCTTCACCACTTAAATTCAAGTTTTATTTTCAGCCTTGCAGGTTGACGCATCGTGAGATTAAAAATAAAGAGCGTTTGCTGCACGTGTTCTTTCTTCTTCTGCGATGCTCTTCATGCAGATCAGATACTGACAGTAAAAGTCTCTCTGTAGCTCTGAACCACATCCTCTCCAAATCTGAACCCACACCCGCCTCAGAAACAGGAAGTGGTGCTACCTCTGGTCAGCTGACTCGGCGATGTGCTGTGCATCACCGCTCACTGTTCTAGGCTCGGTCTGGTTTGCTGTTTAACAAGAACCCCATCTGTGTTTAATGTGTGGCTGGTCACACCAAACTGTGCTCAGCTGAAGGTGAGTCTCTCTCTCGTGTGGTCTGACGGACACGTCTGAGGAGGCCAGCATTGTCTTTGAAGTTCCCCATGGAACAATCACTGGACCTCCATTAGAGCGACATTTTACAAAACAGTGACATCAACTATGCAGACGACACTCATCTTCCATGGGCGCAGGTCTGACGTCACCCTTCCTCTGTTTGTGTCCAGGCTCTGCAGACAGACCTCTGGTCCTCTTCAGCCACCCCAACGTCCACAACACCACCACGCTGCTGCTCAGCAGTGATGGGTCCACCCTGTATGTAGGAGCACGGGACGCCCTCCTCTCATTGGACGTCAGTCAGAGTGATGTCATCAACCTGAAGAAAAAGGTAAACAGGAAACAGGAAGTACAGTCTGTTTACTTCCTCGTTTTTACAGATATGAATGGACTGAGCGTAAAATACCACGAAGAATCTGAACATGCTGAAAACACCAGATGTCTGTCTGTCTCTCTGCCTGTCTGTCTCTCTGTCTGTCTGCCTGTCTGTCTCTCTGCCTGTCTGTCTGTCTGCCTGTCTGTCTCTCTGCCTGTCTGTCTCTCTGCCTGTTTGTCTCTCTGCCTCTCTGTCTCTCTGTCTGTCTGCCTGTCTGTATCTCTGCCTGTCTCTCTGTCTGCCTGTCTGTCTCTCTGCCTGTTTGTCTCTCTGTCTCTCTGTCTCTCTGTCTGCCTGTCTGTCTCTCTGTCTGCCTGTCTGTCTCTCTGTCTGTGTCTCTGTCTGTCTCTCTGCCTGTCTGTCTCTCTGTCTCTCTGTCTGCCTGTCTGTCTCTCTGTCTGTGTCTCTGTCTGTCTCTCTGCCTGTCTGTCTGTCTGTGCAGGTGGACTGGGGTCCGTCTGAGAAGGAAACAAAGAGCTGCAGTGACAAAGGGAAAGACGCAGAGGTAACGACATATTTCCAGTGCGACCTCAGCGTGTGAACAAAGACGTGAAACTGTCTGTGGACCGCTCAGCTGTTCACGTGTCTCCGACCTCGTCTCAGGCCTTTAAATACAAACGTGGATTTAATTTTAACTTGTAAAAATGTTTTTAAGGCCTCCACGCCTCGCTCTGGGAGCCACTAACAACGTCTGACAGATGATTATGTTCAACTGTCTGTCTGCCTGTCTGTCTGTCTGTCTGTCTGCCTGCCTGTCTGTCTGTCTGTCTGTCTGTCTGTCTGTCTGCCTGTCTGTCTGTCTGTCTGCCTGCCTGCCTGCCTGTCTGTCTGTCTCTCTCTCTGTCTGTCTGTCTGTCTGTCTGCCTGCCTGTCTGTCTGTCTGTCTGTCTCTCTCTCTGTCTGTCTGTCTGTCTGTCTGCCTGCCTGTCTGTCTGCAGGTCGACTGTCGAAACTTCGTCCGTGTTTTGCAGCCATTGAACTCGACCCACCTGTACGCCTGTGGCAGCTTCGCCTACAGCCCCCATGATGCCTACATCGTAAGTCAGCAGAGTTTGATCCTCGTCTTCTTCTTTCTGGCTTCATTCATGACAGAGACAGCTGAGGAGTGACAGGAAATGTGGAGAGAGAGACAGGGTCATGCAGGAGAGGGTCGCAGGTCGGGATTCGAACCTGGGCCCTGAGCTTTTCGCATACGGGGGTATGGGGATCCACACCTTCTTAACGTTGTGATTAAAAACATTAAAACTGACTGAAGATCTTCTTCTTCTTCTTCTTCTTCTTCTTCTTCTTCTTCTTCTCCTCCGTCAGGACATTGAGAGCTTCACCATGATCGACCAGCGTGATGGAGCTAAAGGTCGCTGTCCATTCAGCCCCTTCCAGAGGAACACCGCCCTCAGCGTGGGTGAGTCGATGGTTCATCCTCTGAGGGTCACATGTCTGTCTGTCCTGGTTCATCCTCTGAACAGCTCTTCTGTTGTTGTCCATGTGCAGACGGTGAACTCTTCACTGCGACCACGTCCGACTTCAGAGGAGTCAAACCGCAGATTTCTCGACACTTCAGCAGAGGACGATCCGACGTCAGCCAGGACGTGTCGGTCAGTTTACTGGAGGGTGAGTGACAGAGGAAGGAAGAGATTTTAGACAGTCTGCGGGACGTCACAGAGACTACGTCCAGGTTTTAGACAGTCTGCGGGACGTCACAGAGACTACGTCCAGGTTTTAGACAGTCTGCGGGACGTCACAGAGACTACGTCCAGGTTTTAGACAGTCTGTGATAGTCTCAGAGACTACGTCCAGGTTTTAGACAGTCTGTGATAGTCTCAGAGACTACGTCCAGGTTTTAGACAGTCTGTGATAGTCTCAGAGACTACGTCCAGGTTTTAGACAGTCTGTGATAGTCTCAGAGACTACGTCTAATGTGAAATAACTGAAACCCTGACAGCCTCACAGTCACTGACTTCACATGTTGAAACCTCGCGTTGTGTCATCCAGCACTCTGGACTTCCTGTTTTCTGGCTGGTGATTGGTTTCCTCTTTTGTCTGTCAGTGTGAAGGACACGCTTCATGTTTCAAAGGACAAACATGAGTTTGTTTTCTGCTCTCGTCTCTTTCGTCTTCGTTAAGTCAGCATGGCACAGCACAACTCCTTCCTGTCTGTCTTCACTTCCTGTATTTCAGAGCCCACGTTTGTCAGCTCATCGTTGGACCCGTCAGAGAGGAAAATCTACTTCTTCTTTAGCGAGGTTGGGAAAGAGTTCAACTTCGTAGACAAGCTGCAAATCTCCCGTGTGGCTCAAGTCTGCAAGGTACAGACAGCACAGACAGCACAGACAGTACACACAGCACAGACAGCACAGACAGGCACAGACAGGCACAGACAGCACAGACAGTACACACAGCACAGACAGCACAGACAGTACACACAGCACAGACAGGCACAGACAGCACAGACAGTACAGACAGCACAGACAGTACACACAGCACAGACAGTACACACAGCACAGACAGGCACAGACAGCACAGACAGTACACACAGCACAGACAGTACACACAGCACAGACAGGCACAGACAGCACAGACAGTACAGACAGTACACACAGCACAGACAGCACAGACAGGCACAGACAGGCACAGACAGCACAGACAGTACAGACAGTACACACAGCACAGACAGCACAGACAGGCACAGACAGGCACAGACAGCACAGACAGTACAGACAGTACAGACAGGCACAGACAGTACAGACAGCACAGACAGCACACACAGCACAGACAGCACAGACAGTACACACAGCACAGACAGCACAGACAGCACAGACAGTACAGACAGGCACAGACAGCACAGACAGTACACACAGCACAGACAGCACAGACAGCACACACAGCACAGACAGCACAGACAGCACAGACAGCACACACAGCACAGACAGCACAGACAGTACAGACAGTACACACAGCACAGACAGCACAGACAGCACAGACAGTACACACAGCACAGACAGCACAGACAGCACAGACAGGCACAGACAGCACAGACAGTACAGACAGTACAGACAGGCACAGACAGCACAGACAGTACAGACAGTACAGACGGCCGGCTGTGAAGAAGGTTTCATAGTAAAGTCTGTCCTCTCTGTCCCGGCTTCGCAGGACGACATGGGAGGACAGAGGACTCTGCAGAAGAAGTGGACGTCCTTCGCCAAAGCGCCTCTGCTCTGTCGCTCTGCCAAGCAGCTTCCCTTCAGTGTTCTCCAGGACGTGTTCATCCTCCAGCCACTAGAGGGCAGCATCGATTCAGACACACTGTTCTACGGCGTCTTCACCTCTCAGTGGTAGGACCACAAACACCTCCGTCCGGTAAACCTCGAAGACGCGACTGGTTCACCCGAAGCGCGTCATCACATTCTCGTGTAAAAGGTGATACCACAGACGAGGTCGAGGGGTCATCAGAGTCAGTCCGTCCACGCAGAGATCAAACCTCCAGGAAGACAGTTCAACATTATGTCAGAGCCAAAAACAGTTTATCCACATTCAAGTTAGCACAAAGCTAAACAGGAAGTTAGCGGCTCGGACAGAGGAAGTTTAAAGACACCACTGGTGGTACGCCAGCTCCCTCTGCTGGTGTGTGGACGACTCTCTGAATATTTGAACAATAAGAAATTAATTTATAAAAACATGTTAGACTCAAGCAGCAACACAGGAAGTGCCACAAACTGCACTTCCTCTAACGTCCACCTGAGGCTGGCTCCAGCAGTGAGTCAGTCTCCATAAGTCCCCATGTTCAAATGTCCAACAGCAGAAACAAACATGTTAGTCAGTGGTTAAAAAATACGACGTACTAAGTAAACTTCAAAGTGAGCTGCTGCAGTCCTCTCAGTAATAACAGGACTATCTTGTCCGGTCCGGTCCAGGTCTTTGGGTCCAGAATCTGCCGTGTGCGTCTTCAGACTGCAGGACATGAGGACGGTGTTTTCCGGGAGCTACCGCACCTTCAACATGCAGACGCACGAGTGGAGCCTGATGCTGGAAACACAATCGTACCTGGGAAAGGTGGGACGGTCAAACACTGACAGGGACTGTAGACCCAGATCACAGTCCTTCGATCCACCCATTCATTATATTTGCATTAAAGCTGAATTAGTTGTCAGTGAATCGGCTCGACTTGTACATCTTTTTACTTTTTGAGCATCGTCGTGTATGAATCAGCATTTGTTTCACTTCCTCCAGTGTCAGAGTCCATCTCTGACATAGACAGCATGTTTTACAGGAAACATTAAAAAAAACAGGAAGTAAACAGAAGTCTACTTCCTGTTTCATGGAGACTCGACATAGAGGACTACTGTGGCCTTGTTTCACATCAACACATCACAGACTACAAATCAGATAAAGTGAAGTGTGAAAAACAGAGGAGGCGTCCCTCAGGGTTTGATTCTCGCCGCACTTTAGTTCCCTTTATCTGTAAGGCCACTGTTGTTGTTCCCCATGCTTATTATTCTGACGTATTCCAGGAATTTACACACTGAAATTGGGCATTCACATGGTCGACAAGATGAGGATGCTCACGGTCATTTGGGCTTTTTGATACCACCTACCGTTTGGCATTAGTGTCCACTAGTTGGAGGGGGTTCATTTAGAGACTTTCTGTGTCTCTCAGCAGTCACTCACACACAGACAGAGCACAGCTGCAGTTCATTACTCTGACCTGCAGCTGACCCTGGTTGCTTGGCAACCTCAAGCCTGCCTTTGACTGACTTTGTTGAAGTCTGTGTGCTGCAGGGTCAGTAATAATGTGTCACACACTCTCTGTTTATTTACACAGTTGAGAGTTGAAAGTTCAGGTTGAACGATCTCGTTAAGTGAAATGAAACGGTGTGTCTCTTCACAGTGTGGACTGGACAACGTGTCAGATTCAGTTCTAGCGGAGGTGAAGAAGAGTTTTCTGACCAGTAACAGCATCAAACCGGACGGACTCGCCCCGATTGTCGTCTCCTCGGAGCACAGATACAGTCGCGTGGCTGTGATGAAGACTCGGGCTGCCAACAACAAACACTACACTGTCCTGTTCCTCCTCACAGGTGAGGTATCGCTCACGATAACACACCTGAAAATCTGATCTGCAGCTTCTGTGTCACAAACTCTTCATCATCTCATCTCATCTCTCAGAGTCCGGGTTCATCCACAAAGTGGTTTTGTTTGATGGGGGCGCTCAGGTCGTCGAGGAGATTCAGGTCTTCACGCAGCCTCAGCTGGTCAAAAGCATCGTCCTGTCCACGTCCAAGGTACAGCTCACACCTTCAGGACACAAAGTCAGACCATCACAGACACGGCTCAGCCATTACCATAGAAACTACCCGGCTTCCTGCTCCCTGTTCCGTGCCCCGGCCTTCTGTTGATACTAAACATGTTATCAGTTATATGTCACAGTGTTTGTGGTTCTGCAGGGGGTCCTGTACGTGGGCACGTCAGAGGGCATCACCGCCGTGCCTGTCGCCAAGTGCTCCATCTATAGAAGCTGCAGTCAGTGTGTTCTGGCCAGAGATCCTCTGTGTGGATGGAGCCGGACCACGCGGGCCTGCACCGGTCTGCAGGAGGGCGACATGTAATTATTAAAATGATTAAAAGTCTCTAATCCATCAGCCCTGAGTAACGACTGACAGGCCGTGGGCTTCCTCCTCAGGGCTCAGGACCTGGAACACGCCAACGTGGAAGAGCAATGTCAGGGACAAAGCGAGCCCAGGCGGGACAGAGGTAACATCGTAACCTAACCCAGTGCAGCAAAGGCTGATGGGATTGTGTGCAACATTAAAATGTTGAGCTGAGGATCAATAAAATCATTAAAATTCATCCTGATGGAACCATGAACGTCTGAACCTGACGGTGCAAAAGTCAGCTCACTGGGGTTCATCATCTGGGGAACATGAATGTAGCACCATCGCTGCTTCTCACCTGTATTTAAAATGTTTGTCTGACAGAGATCAGCGTTCATCTGAACGAAGCCGTGAAGCTTCCCTGCCTGAAACCTTCAAACGTGGCCGCGCTGAGCTGGACCTCCCCTCGAATCAACGACCACACAGAGAAACTCTTCATCCAATCAGCTGACGCCACTTTGAGCTTCTTTGCCACCGCCGACACTTTCGGGACATACCACTGCGAGGCAGAAGAAGGTGGATATAAGGAAGTGATCGTGAGCTACAACGTCCGACAAGTTGCTCCACCGCGATCCATGAGCCCGATTCCAGATGGCGAATCACATCCACCAATCAGCAAAGACAAGTCCTACGAGGACGTCGTAACTAAGACGTCGGAGAGGTCTACAACACGAGCTTCAGCAGAGCCAGAGGACATCGTAACGGACAATGATTTCACAACCTTTGTAAAAGAAGTCGACTCCGATAAAGATTCTACGTTGAAAACCGTCTCTGAAGACAAAAAGACAGAAGCCCCGACGTCGATACACGACGTCCAGTTCAGGAAGGAGCAGCTGGATGGCCTTCAAACCCTGACGAAGGAGAAGAGCTATCACAGCGAGCTGGTGGTCGTCTCGCTCCTGCTGACGACCTGCATCTGCATCCTGATAGTCGGAGGGCTCCACATGTGGCACCAGAGGAAGCGGGGCCTCAAAACCAATGTTCTGGAGAGTCCAGGAGACGACAGCAGAATCCATCAGTCCATGGAGAGCGTTCCTTCCCTGAGCAGCCCCGAGGACCCTGAGCTGAAGGAGGTGGAGTAACAGTCGGCACCACGGACCACGACTCGCTTTGACACACAAGAAACGACTCGACACTCGATGACTGTCTGTGTTCATTTGATATTTTCAGTTTCAGACCTGGACGTAGTCTCTGAGACGTCCCCGCAGACTGTCTAAAACCTGGATGTAGTCTCTGAGACGTCCCCGCAGACTGTCTAAAACCTAAATTCACCCTCAGTACAGTTGTCATGAACGGGAAAATTAGCTATAGAGACCAAACCTGTTTTTGTACCAGGCTGTAAACATGTTTATTTCTGCTGGGAAGTTGGACATTTGAACATGGGGACTTATGGAGACTGACTCATTTCTGCAGCCAGCCTCAAGTGGACGTTAGAGGAACTGCAGTTTGGATATTAATCATTGATTAAGAGACATTAAAAGTTTAATATAAATGAATCAAGTTGTTTTTTTATTGTCACTCAGGGGAAATGTTTTTATTTGAAGAAAAGTTTGACTGTGTTTAAAATCAGGGATTATGTGACATGAATGTTGAATCTTATGTTGTTCTTTTGTTATCGATCACTTTGTGTGAATGAATGTAAACCTGCTGTGAATGTATGGAGGGCTGGGACCTGATCTGTGATCGGTTTATCAGGACACGGACTCGGTGCAAATAGTTTGACATGTTTGTATTTTTAATAAGTTAATTATGAAGATTTTTCTTTGTTTAATTCTCACCTCAAATGAAAATGTGAACAATTAATATTTATTGTTTTGAATGTTTAGAATCAGATTTATTGCTGACGCTCTCTTTATATACTCATATATATAAATGTATATCCTCATGTGTCAGTGTCCCGGCCCTACGTGTAACTGTAATTACTTCAGATCACTTTGATGAACTTTGTTGTTTTTTGGGGTTTTTTTCCTGATGACAAACAAGATTTTTTTCATATAAATGTAAATTTCAAATAAATGTGATAAAACAAACAAAACTAATTGTGTTTTAATGTCCATGAACGCACCATGTTTCACAGAAGATGCAGGTTCTAGTACCATCATGATGTCTGTGTGCTTTCGCATTCATGTTTCCAGCAGAGAACCTATGAACCGGCAGTGTCCAGTCTAACAGTGAACACAGCAACAGAACCTCTGAACCGGCAGTGTCCAGTCTAACAGTGAACACAGCGACAGAACCTCTGAACCGGCAGTGTCCAGTCTAACAGTGAACACAGCAACAGAACCTCTGAACCGGCAGTGTCCAGTCTAACAGTGAACACAGCGACAGAACCTCTGAACCGGCAGTGTCCAGTCTAACAGTGAACACAGCGACAGAACCTCTGAACCGGCAGCAACAGAACCTCTGAACCGGCAGTGTCCAGTCTAACAGTGAGCAGTCAGAGGACATCAGAGGCAAAAGCAGCAAATATTGTGAATAAAATCGGATCCAGTTTGAATAAAGTTCTGAAGCTGTGATTCTGGACAGTGAAGTGAGCAGACATGAACCATTGTGTCTTCATAATTATCAAAGTATATTATATAACTATATATTATCATAACTATTGGTTGAAACTTTTTTTTCCCTAAATTTCAGAATAACAAACACAAACTAAAATTTGGTCTCACAGATTAAAACGTTTTTAATGATCAGAGGCTCTTTTTGATTTCTGAGTTTGTTTTTCTGACCTCTGACCTGCAGGTGTCAGGTTTCAGGTGTACTGTCTCTTTAAGGATTACAAGGAAATAAAATGTCGTTGGTGGATTCTGGGAAACAACGCAGCAGACGGTCAGGTTGCATTCACGTGTCATCGGAGTTAATACAACTCTGGAAAGGGCCCAGAAGAAGAAGCATCCTGGAAACATTGAAACATTTACATACAGTTTAATAACTTGAGCTCGATATTTGAATATTTATCTGTTAAATATATTTTTTTAATTTTTAAACTTTTTTGTGCGTCGTTTGGCGGCGTGTGTCATATTTCCGAGTTTGCGATGAGTCCCTGAAGGCAGCAGAACTTGAACCTGCATTGTGTTCGGAGACGTTCACTGACGGTCTGGACAGGACGCTTCCGCTTCTCTGCGCGTGAAAACTTCCAAATTAAACTGCAGGTAAAACTTTTCTGACGTCAGCAAACGTCACGTTCGTTGTTAAAACACCTTTAAGAGGAAATGAATCAGCTGTTATGATCGATACGTCATTGATCATGTCTGTATTTATGTGTCTGTGTGTACTGCGCCACAGAGAGCTGTATTGTTGACGTTAGCTTAGCTCACAGCTGCCTGTCTACCTGTCTGTCTACCTGTCTGTCTACCTGCCTGTCTACCTGTCTGTCTGTCTACCTGTCTGTCTACCTGTCTGTCTGTCTGTCTGTCTGACTGTCTGTCTGTCTGTCTGTCTGTCTACCTGTCTGTCTACCTGTCTGTCTGTCTGCCTGACTGTCTGGCCGTCTGTCTGTCTACCTGTCTGTCCGTCTGTCTGTCTGCCTGACTGTCTGTCCGTCTGTCTGTCTGACTGTCTGTCTGTCTGACTGTCTGTCCGTCTGCCTGTCTACCTGTCTGTCTACCTGTCTGTCTGCCTGACTGTCTGTCCGTCTGTCTGTCTGTCTGTCTGTCTGACTGTCTGTCTGTCTGTCTACCTGTCTGTCTGTCTGTCTGTCTGCCTGACTGTCTGGCCGTCTGTCTGTCTACCTGTCTGTCTGTCTACCTGTCTGTCTGTCCGTCTGTCTGTCTACCTGTCTGTCTGTCTACCTGTCTGTCTGTCTGCCTGTCTCTCCGTCTGTCTGTCTGTCTGTCTACCTGTCTGTCTGTCTGTCCGTCTGTCTGTCCGTCTGTCTGTCTACCTGTCTGTCTACCTGTCTGTCTGTCTACCTGTCTGACTGTCTGTCTGTCTGACTGTCTGTCCGTCTGACTGTCTACCTGTCTGTCTACCTGTCTGTCTACCTGTCTGTAACTGTATCCGTGTGTGTGTGTGTGTGTGTCCTGGGCTGATCTGAAACCTGATCGGGGTCAGGGATCCAGGTGATGCTGAGATCAGGTAACCAGGTCAGAGGTGGCTTCGGTCTGAGCTGCTTCTCTGGGATGTTCTGACTGACTGAAGGTGTTCTGATGTTCTGATGTTCTGACTGACTGAAGGTGTTCTGATGTTCTGATGTTCTGACTGACTGAAGGTGTTCTGATGTTCTGACTGACTGAAGGTGTTCTGATGTTCTGATGTTCTGACTGACTGAAGGTGTTCTGATGTTCTGACTGACTGAAGGTGTTCTGATGTTCTGACTGACTGAAGGTGTTCTGATGTTCTGATGTTCTGACTGACTGAAGGTGTTCTGATGTTCTGATGTTCTGACTGTTAGTCGGTCGGGATCACGGTGATCCATGACTGAGAGCACGAGGACTTCATGATCCGGATTACACGTTGAAAACGGGCCTGTCACGTCAGAACACCAGCGAGCCTTCACATGCGGACGGAGCTCATATTTGAATAATCATTGTTTCATCAGAATAACCGAGTCTGTATTTTTTCCCAGAGTTCCTTGCTCCCACTCTGACCTCCGTCATGACCTCCATCACAAAGATCGGTGGCGTGATGATCGTCACTCAGGTCATTCCTCAGGACCAATCCTCCATCCAGCTCCAATCAGCTGCTGCCCCCACACAGGCCCCGCCCACAGCACCAGAGGCCCCTCCCGTGGTCACTCATGCCCCTCCCCCGCCCGCTCAGACTCCGCCCGTCGTTCCCGCCCCCAAGATGGACGACATGACGGCGGCCTTCCTGCGTGGACAGCCGCACGGCCTCGGGGTGAGACGGTCACATGATTTTATGATTCACACAGGAAGTGAGGTCATGAAGTCTGATTGACACGGAGGTTTCTGATTGGTTGAGTGAAGGAGAAGCTTTAAATCAGCTGATCTGTCGATGATGTCACTGTTTGTCTCCAGGTGGTTCAGATCTTCATCGGCGTGCTCACCGTCCTCTTCAGTCTGACCGCCGTCTTCTCGCCGATCCTGATGCTGCACGCTCCGCTCTGCCTCGCCGTCACTGTCTGTACTCTGTACTCACTCACCACAAAGTAATAGATTACTCATCAGTACCTGTGACATCACAGAGTACTCACCTGTCTCTGCTCTCCTTCAGTTCATCATCTCCGGCTACATGCTGCTGGCGGCGGCGGTGAAGCAGACTACAGCCCCAGTGGTGAGCAAACGAGACCGGAGACCAGGTTCTGGTTCTGGTTCAGGTCTGAGTGTGTGTTCTGGTTCAGTTCTGAGTGTGTGTTCTGGTCCAGGTTCTGGCGTCTCTGGTCTGGAACATGATCAGCGCCGTGGTCGGCCTGGTGGGCGTGGCCTATGTCAGCTGGCTGCTGGCTCGCCCCCGCCCCTCTGAGCGGCTCTGTGAAACCAAAACCTCGAGCGGGTCGGTGCTGTCGTATCAAGACAAGATGAGATGTGCCAGCAAGTTGTGGATGTTGGATGTAAGTTCTGACTGAGCCCGTGGTTCTGGTGGTCCAGGTGCATTATGGGACAGAGGTTGACACGTGTTCTGGATGTTTCAGCTGTCCGTGGACGGACCTCTCGGCCTCCTGCTGGTTCTGCTCGTCCTGCAGGTCTGTGTCGCCGTCACCGTCTGCGTGTTCTCCGGTAAAGCCGTCAGACGCCGCGCCCTCATCACGGTGAGACGGGTCACGGGTCGGTGTCAGCCTGAGACAGAGAGAACAGATGATGATGAGCTTTTGGTTTGACCTTTGACCTTCAGGTGGTGGCCGGTGCTGACAGCTGCCTGCTGTGCCCTGCAGCGCCGTACGACGACGACGACGCCCTGCTGGACGGCGGCGAGGAAACATCGCCTCCAAACTCACCGTGAGGGGGGGGCACCGGGAATACTGCAGTAATAGAATCTGTAATCACCTTTCCAACAGTCTGTCTCTTTCTCTGCTATTAATCAGCTGTCTTTGCTGCACTGCATTCTGGGTAATGTAGTGGTTGGGTTGTTTGTGAATGTGGAGCCGATGACTCTGACTCCGTCAGCCAATGAAAAGCTGAATTCATCAGGAGACACTAAAAGTAAAAAACAGACTCAGTGTTTGTTGTTTTGTCGAAATGACACGCTAACTGATTAGCTTCTACCTGTCGGGGTCAGGCAGGTAAGTCCTGCTGGGAAGACTGAGAGTTCTGATTGGCTGAGACGTCTAATGGATGACTCAGATGCTTTAAAACACTTGGCGCCCGTCAGAACACACAAACCCAGAAACACTCAGAACCGGACCTTCCAGAGTACAAGGCTAACAGCTAACTGAGCACTTTGACTGCTTTAATATTTAGTTTGTGTGTGTGTGTGTGTGTGTGTGTGCACTGTAAAACAAAGCAGGTACGAAGGTGAACGTGTAACGATCTGTGATCTGTTTTTATCGTTTCTCAAACTTTTCTGACGTTTTCAATAAATTGATTTTTGTTCCATTTTGTTTGTTTTTACTAAAAAAAATTTAATTTTTAAATTATTGAATTTAAATCCTGTTGATGCTACACTGACTTAGCTTAGCTGCTGTTAGCTGCTGTTAGCTGCTGGTCGCTGGTACGTACCCGGGCTCAGCAGCTTCTATGGACATGATGGCAGAGGAGCAGAGAGTGAAGAGGACGCTGACGGAGGAAGCTAAGAAGAGAAAAGGAGAGAGTGAGCGAGCAAGAAGAACATCAAACATCTTTTAATTAATGAATCAACGAAAGGAACCAGGTTTGTTTGTTTGTCAGCTGACCTGAAGTCAGTTAAGTACCAAGTAATCAGATTACTTCAGACTCTTCCTGCTTCCTCATATTGATTTGTTGTTACTGAACTCACGAAGAAGAAGGAAGCAGGAAACTGAGCTGACACAAGACCGGCCAGACAGAACCATCAGGACCAACAGAACCATGTCTGTCTGTCTGCCAGTCTGTCTGTCTGTCTGCCTGTCTGTCTGCCTGCCTGTCTGTCTGTCTAAAGTGTGTTTGAGGAGAAGATGTTTTCTTGTTATTATCCAATCAGCGTGCAGCACAGGTTATACATGTTATACTAATAATACTGATAATACTGATAATATACTAATAATACTAATAATACTGATAATATACTAATAATACTAATAATACTGATAATACTGATAATATACTAATAATACTAATAATACTGATAATATACTAATAATACTAATAATACTGATAATATACTAATAATACTAATAATACTGATAATATACTAATAATACTGATAATATACTAATAATACTAATAATACTGATAATATACTAATAATACTAATAATACTGATAATACTGATAATATACTAATAATACTAATAATACTGATAATATACTAATAATACTAATAATACTGATAATATACTAATAATACTAATAATACTGATAATATACTAATAATACTAATAATACTGATAATATACTAATAATACTGATAATATACTAATAATACTGAGTCATTCATGTTAACGGACAGTTTAAACATTAAAACCGGATGTTGTTGTTTTTACTTCTTCCGACGGCGGCGGACTTTTATTTTGAAGTTCGTAACGTGACCGGATGTAGTATGGGGCTGAAACCAGCGGAAGAAGATGTGTAGCTGCGGCTGCTAGCAGGTCTGTTTGTCTGTCCGTCTGTCTGTCTGTCTGCCTGTCTGTCTGTCTGTCTGTCTGTGTCTGTCTGCCTGCCTGTCCGTCTGTCTGTCTGTCTGCCTGTCTGTCTCGCTATCTGTCTCTCTGTACTTAGTTAATTGGATAATTAATTATTAATTAGCTGTGCTCTCATTGGATGATTATGACGTCGGTTTGTTGTTGTGAGAAACGCTGTCCAGGCTCCGCGGTGACGTGATCTGACCCGTTCTGGTGTTCCGGCTCAGGTGAGCTCAGGTGAGCAGGCAGCATGGACAAAGTGAGGAGGATCCTGGTCCACGTCTGTAAAGACCGAGCGGCTCCACAGAGAGCTCAGTTTGTTCAGGTGCGTATGTTGCAAAAACGTTCTTTAAATGTTCCGTCAGCGACACACCTGGACTCAGTTCGTCTTCTTCTGTGGTCAGAGTGTGACGGGTCACTTCAGTGACGGAGCAGCTGACCTGGTGGAGGTGAGCTGCTCTCTGGACAAGAACCAGTTCATCGTTTACAGACCAGACCAAGGACGAGGGATTCCTCTGAAGGTCAGACACTTTTACCTGTCTGCACACCTGTCCATTTACCTGTCTGCACACCTGTCCGTTTACCTGTCTGCACACCTGTCTGTTTACCTGTCTGCACACCTGTCCGTTTACCTGTCCCTTTACCTGTCTGCACACCTGTCTGTTTACCTGTCTGCACACCTGTCCGTTTACCTGTCCCTTTACCTGTCTGCACACCTGTCCGTTTACCTGTCTGTACACCTGTCTGTTTACCTGTCCCTTTACCTGTCTGCACACCTGTCTGTTTACCTGTCTGCACACCTGTCTGTTTACCTGTCTGCACACCTGTCCGTTTACCTGTCCCTTTACCTGTCTGCACACCTGTCCGTTTACCTGTCTGTACACCTGTCTGTTTACCTGTCCCTTTACCTGTCTGCACACCTGTCTGTTTACCTGTCTGCACACCTGTCCGTTTACCTGTCTGTACACCTGTCTGTTTACCTGTCTGCACACCTGTCTGTTTACCTGTCTGCACACCTGTCCCTTTACCTGTCTGCACACCTGTCCGTTTACCTGCCCCTTTACCTGTCTGCACACCTGTCTGTTTACCTGTCTGTACACCTGTCCATCAGTACCAATCAAGTCAAATCAAATCAAATCAGATTTTATTTGTACAGCCCAAAGTCACAGACACATTTATCCTCAGAGGCTTCACAGTCTGTACAGGGAGTGACACCCTCTGTCCTTAGACCCTCGGTTCCAGTGAGGAAAAACTTGCCCACAAAAACCTTTAACAGGGAAAACATGTGGAAGAAACCTCAGGAAGAGCCACAGAGGAGGGATCCCTCTCCCAGGACGGACAGACGTGCAATGGATGTCACATGTACAGAACAATCAACACAAACATGTCGTACAATTACAATGAATGACATGACAACAATCCTGCTGTCCTTTTCTCTCCTAGAGGCCCGCCTTCTGTCCCATCAAACACCTGTCAGTCACAGAGGCAGCTGCGATCCCATTGGACGTTCAGCAGCGTGGAATAGACGTGGGCGTGGCCATCATCCTGCAGACAGCCAATGAGAAAGTGTTGCTGACACGGCGAGCGAAGGAGCTCCGGATATTTCCCAACGTCTGGGTTCCTCCAGGTGTGACACTCACTGAGTCTGCCATGGGGACAGTTGCATGATGGGAAATGTAGGAATGAGGTTTTTTGGACTCAAAGTCTTTTCTGTTTTCAGGCGGCCATCTTGAGCCGGATGAGACGGTAAATAATTCTCTGATTCTGTTTGACAGAATTTATTTTTTGACTTCATACAAAGTGTTTACTCTGTGTGTGTGTGTGTGTGTGTGTGTGCGTGTGCGTGTGTGTGTAGCTGCTGGATGCTGGCCTCAGAGAGTTAAAGGAAGAAACTGGACTGGAACTGGAACCAGAGGAAGTTTCTCCAAAAATACTGGGACTGTGGGAGGTGAGACAGACAGGCAGACAGACAGACAGACAGATCATGAGGAACACCTTTAATATTACAATATCAACAGAAGAAAATCAAAACAGATTCATGACGTGCTTTTATTTGTGTAGTTTGACGACAGGAAGTGAAAATAATAAATAAGAGAGACTCACTAGTCTGTCTGTCTGTCTGTCTGTCTGTCTGCCTGTCTATCTGCCTGTCTGTCTGCCTGTCTGTCTATCTGCCTGCCTGTCTGCCTGCCAGTCAGTGTACCCCCCCATGTTGTCCTCTGGTGTCCCTCAGAGACATCACGTTGTGGTCTACATGCTGCTGCGCTCGTCTCTGTCTCACCTGCAGTTACAGGTGAGTACAGGTGTACCAGGTGATCTCGGACATGTGTGATGCTCCGTCCTCGTGTCTTCATTTGTCGTCCTCTCTGGTCGTCTCCGCCCTGCAGGCGTCTCTGAGCCCGTCTCCAGCCGAGGTCAGTGCCTGTCTGTGGGCCGATAGCAGGCTGGTCAGAGCCATCGTGTCGGCCGTGGACGGAGAGGACGCCGAGGTCCGAGTGGACGGCGTGCCGAGCAGCGTCAGGTATCACTTCCTGTCTGTGCTTATGGATCCTGGTGACCTTTGACCTCTCAGTACAGATAAAAGATGTGAACAAACTTTTCTTTCTCAAATATTGAAAAAAAAAAAATATATATATATATATATATATATATTCAATATTTGAGATGAATTTAAATTGTTTTGTTTTTTTTTTTGTTATATATATATATATATATGAATGTGTGGTAAAATGAAAACAGTTTCTATGAATAAATAAATATAAAGTACAAACTAATTTGGAGGACTCAGAAAACTGTCTGCTCGCAGTGTGTCGCAGGTTTCCTCGTCAGGAGCTCTGAGTGACTCCTCGCTGCCTCTGACGGTGTTCATCAGCCGGGCACCAATCAGTGGGCCTGATGTGGAGCGGGTCAGTACCGGCACCAAGTTCGCCCTGGAGCTGTGGCTGAAGAACCTGGAGACCTCTGACCTCTGACCCCTGCAGGAAGGCAGCTCTGCTCAGAGAAATGATTTGATTCATTTTGAATCCCGCCTTTATTCGCTGACATCATCACGCTGACAGGAAGCTCTGTGATAAACACGTGTTTCATTTGTATTTAATAAAAACATTTTATGTCTGGTGGCTCAATCTGAAGCAACAAATCAGAAAGTTTGTTCACTTTATTTAAATGAACATAAAATATGAAATGACTGATCACATGACAGATGATTCTACAGAGCAGCTGATGGACAGACAGGATCCACAGTGAATATACATGTTCATCATGTACATGTTCATCATATATGTTCATCATATACATGTTCATCATGTACATGTTCATCATATATGTTCATCATACATGTTCATCATATACATGTTCATCATGTACATGTTCATCATACATGTTCATCATACATGTTCATCATATACATGTTCATCATATACATGTTCATCATGTACATGTTCATCATACATGTTCATCATATACATGTTCATCATACATGTTCATCATATACATGTTCATCATGTACATGTTCATCATACATGTTCATCATATACATGTTCATCATGTACATGTTCATCATGTACATGTTCATCATACATGTTCATCATATACATGTTCATCATATACATGTTCATCATATACATGTTCATCATGTACATGTTCATCATACATGTTCATCATGTACATGTTCATCATATACATGTTCATCATGTACATGTTCATCATACATGTTCATCATATACATGTTCATCATACATGTTCATCATGTACATGTTCATCATACATGTTCATCATACATGTTCATCATATACATGTTCATCATGTACATGTTCATCATGTACATGTTCATCATACATGTTCATCATACATGTTCATCATGTACATGTTCATTATACATGTTCATCATACATGTTCATCATATACATGTTCATTATACATGTTCATCATACATGTTCATCATACATGTTCATCATGTACATGTTCATCATACATGTTCATCATGTACATGTTCATCATATACATGTTCATCATGTACATGTTCATCATATACATGTTCATCATATACATGTTCATCATGTACATGTTCATCATACATGTTCATCATATACATGTTCATCATACATGTTCATCATATACATGTTCATCATACATGTTCATCATATACATGTTCATTATACATGTTCATCATGTACATGTTCATCATACATGTTCATCATATACATGTTCATCATGTACATGTTCATCATATACATGTTCATTATACATGTTCATCATGTACATGTTCATCATATACATGTTCATCATATACATGTTCATCATGTACATGTTCATCATACATGTTCATTATACATGTTCATTATACATGTTCATCATATACATGTTCATCATATATGTTCATCATACATGTTCATCATATACATGTTCATCATGTACATGTTCATCATACATGTTCATCATATACATGTTCATCATGTACATGTTCATCATACATGTTCATCATATACATGTTCATCATATACATGTTCATCATATACATGTTCATCATGTACATGTTCATCATACATGTTCATCATGTACATGTTCATCATATACATGTTCATCATGTACATGTTCATCATACATGTTCATCATACATGTTCATCATGTACATGTTCATCATACATGTTCATCATATACATGTTCATTATACATGTTCATCATGTACATGTTCATCATATACATGTTCATCATGTACATGTTCATCATATACATGTTCATTATACATGTTCATCATACATGTTCATCATGTACATGTTCATCATACATGTTCATCATATACATGTTCATCATGTACATGTTCATCATGTACATGTTCATCATACATGTTCATCATACATGTTCATCATGTACATGTTCATTATACATGTTCATCATACATGTTCATCATACATGTTCATCATATACATGTTCATTATACATGTTCATCATACATGTTCATCATACATGTTCATCATGTACATGTTCATCATACATGTTCATCATGTACATGTTCATCATATACATGTTCATCATACATGTTCATCATATACATGTTCATCATACATGTTCATTATACATGTTCATCATGTACATGTTCATCATACATGTTCATCATATACATGTTCATCATGTACATGTTCATCATATATGTTCATCATACATGTTCATCATATACATGTTCATCATGTACATGTTCATTATACATGTTCATCATACATGTTCATCATACATGTTCATCATATACATGTTCATTATACATGTTCATCATACATGTTCATCATACATGTTCATCATGTACATGTTCATCATATACATGTTCATCATGTACATGTTCATCATGTACATGTTCATCATACATGTTCATCATACATGTTCATCATGTACATGTTCATTATACATGTTCATCATACATGTTCATCATACATGTTCATCATATACATGTTCATTATACATGTTCATCATACATGTTCATCATACATGTTCATCATGTACATGTTCATCATACATGTTCATCATGTACATGTTCATCATGTACATGTTCATCATGTACATGTTCATCATACATGTTCATCATGTACATGTTCATTATACATGTTCATCATACATGTTCATCATACATGTTCATCATATACATGTTCATTATACATGTTCATCATACATGTTCATCATACATGTTCATCATGTACATGTTCATCATATACATGTTCATTATACATGTTCATCATGTACATGTTCATCATACATGTTCATCATACATGTTCATCATATACATGTTCATTATACATGTTCATCATGTACATGTTCATCATATACATGTTCATCATACATGTTCATCATGTACATGTTCATCATACATGTTCATCATACATGTTCATTATACATGTTCATCATGTACATGTTCATCATATACATGTTCATCATACATGTTCATCATGTACAGTAGGAAACATTTCTTTACATCCATCAGCTTTCCTTCACTTGGTGAAACAGCGTCCCCCGCGTTGTGGTCACATGTGGTACTGCACCCTGACAGCAGGTGACTGACTGAAGCAGGTGAAGTTAATTAAACAGATCAGACACACACACACACACAGACACTCAGAGACACAGACACACACAGACACACACACACACACAGACACTCAGAGACACAGACACACACAGACACACAGACACACACAGACACTCAGAGACACAGACACACACAGACACTCAGAGACACAGACACACACAGACACACACACACACACAGACACTCATGTCTTCAAACGATGAGGCCTCATCAGCCTCCACCGGCTGACCGGACTCCAGACGAGGTGAGTACAATGATGCATCTGTCCATGCAGGTGAGCTAACGTTAGCAGGTGAGCTAACGTTAGCTCACACAAACAGCTCGGATCACGTGGGTCTGATGATGACGCTGACACATCATTATTGTTCTTGCACACGTCACCTGTGAGAGTCTCTGTCAGCTTTACCTGTAACACCTGAGCCTTCAGGCCAGCAGGGGGCAGCGCAGAGCTGAGGTTCGGTCCACACGTATTTTCCCTTCGTGTTCTACACTCGGACGGTGAACTCGTTAGATCCGTTAGAGCCGGTTCAGATTCTTCTTCCGGTTCTCGTGTAAACCGTTTTCAGTGTTTACTGTTGCCATGACGACGATCACGGAACATTCAGAGCAGCAGCCACGAACTCTTCATGTGCAGTCTGAGACTCAGTCTGAGACTCGGTCTGAGACTCAGTCTGAGACTCGGTCTGAGACTCGGTCTGAGACTCGGTCTGAGACTCAGTCTGAGACTCGGTCTGAGGTTCAGAGGCTCTGCAGTGCCAGAGGAATTATTCTTTCATCCCAAAGTACAAATACTCAGTTTGAGTAAAGTGACCTCAGCAAAGTGTTGAAATGTTTAAACTGTGAAAAATAAAATGAAATGTCTGTCTAAAAAAAGAATAAACTGGTTAAAAAATGTATTTAAAATATTAAAAAAATAAAAAAATATGTGGCAAAAAAAGGTTTTAAAGAAAAGTATAAGAAGCAAAAATAAAATAAAATAAAGCGTGGTTAAAAAAAAATAATACATGTTTAAAATCTGTTTGAAATTTAAATGAATTTAAAATCTGAATAAATAAATCAATAAAATAAGACGTGTACTGTTCGGTACAGGAAGTGTGGTTTAAAAAAGAAATACAATATGAATGGGAAACAATAATAATAATATTAATAAACAAAGATGAAGTTTGAATGTTACATTGAATCACAGCAGACCGGCCGCTCCCTCTGCTGTGCACCTGATCAGCTGACCAATTAATAATTAACCAATGACAAGTGACCAAAAGAGTGTGTGCGGTCACACACGGGCGTGGACGGAAGGTAAATACACACGTTTATGAAGTTTTATCATAGTACTTCTTCACTACATGGAAAAAGTAAAAGTCAACAGAGAGCTGATAATGAACACACCTGAGTCACCTGCCAGGTGATGTCATCATCAGATTTTATTATTCCAGTTAGAGAAAAAGTCTCACAGTGTCTGCACCCCCAGACTGAGCGACTTTATTCTGAAAGAGTCCCACTTCCTGTGTGACTGTTAAAGGTCGCGCAGGTCAGTTATTCATGTTGAAACACCTGAACAGGTGTTTGACTGCGACTCATTTGTTCACAGTAAAAACCAGTTTCAGCGTCACTAAGACAGTCAGGACAGCTAACTCAGCGTCTCGCTAACCAAACTGCAGCAGGACGAGCTTCCAGCCAGTGACCGAGTAAAGCTCCACCTCCACCTCCACCTCCGCCTCCGTCACATCTAAACTTCATCAGCAGACCTGACGCGAATGCCACCTGTCAATCAAGCTGTCACGCCGTTAATTAACGTCATCATCCGAACCGGAGTTAAAACTGTTTTTAACATGGGGACTTATGGAGACTGACTCACTTCTGCAGCCAGCCTCAGGTGGACGCCGCTTACTAACGAGCTCAGCTAGCTTACAGCTGCTTGAAAAAGAAGAAAGACGACGAAGAGTCTCGGAGACTTGTGACGATGTTTATTGACAAACAGTAACTGAGGATAAAATCAAGTCCTGAAACGTCACGCGGAGAGGCTCGTGTTCAGCTCAGACTCTTTATGTTGGTATCAGCTCCATCACTCTTGTATTAAACGTTAATAAAATTCCTCAGCTGCTCCACGCCTCGTCTTCTCTTTCTGTCTTTGTGAGGCTCTTTGTGATGAGGCTGAAAAATAAACCTGCACTTTGGTTAAAAAGGACGAATCACAGCTGCAACAATGAGGATCTGCTTTCAGGCTGGAAGAGTTCCTGCGTCAGGACACAAAGCAGAACAAACTGGGACACTGACGCTGCTGCCAAGCGGAAATATGAAGAACACCGTCGGCAACATCACACGTAATGTCACATCACTGCTTTAAAACGTAACACTTATAAAAGACATTAAATGATATCACAAGAGTTTTAAAGCGTCACAGAATTATGATAGAATATCACAATTTATGACAAATGGTATGAATTGGAAGCTTTAACTGTTACAACATTACCTTTTATGCTGGAACAACTTTTTTCAGAAAGTAAAAAAAAGTACAAAAAGTTGTAAAAAATGGTACAAAACATTGGAAAATTGCGATCTTTTAAAAAGCATCGCAGAAAACATCGTACAAACATTGCAAAAAAAATCCTACAAAAAGTCGTAATAAAACATTGTAAAAACATCGTACAAAAAAATGTCGTACAGAACATCGTACAAAAATTGCGAACTTTTTAGGAAATATCCGAGGTTTTCCATAAAATTGTCATCTTTTTGAAATTTTTTATTTATGTAAAAAACATCGCAAAAAAATGTCTAAAAATGAAAAAGATACCTTAATTTTTTTTTGATGTTGTTTGTGTTTGAATGAAGTTTGTTAGTTCAGTTATGATGATTATGATGATTATTATTTGTACAGTTTGTTTAAACAGCAGAGAGGTTTGGTGTCCTGTAATAAATGTTTTTTTTCCTTTCTTCAGTTCAAATTCATGCTGTGTGAAAAAAAGTGTTTAAAAAATAAAGTTTGAGTTTGTTTGTTTGATTCTTTGTGTAAAATGTGAAAAACATAAAACATAAAGGTGATTCAGCCCGACACATCTGTTCACCTGTACGTTAATATTCTGACACACACAGATTCAGACCATTACTACAAACACGTCTGTATGTACCGCTATCTACGGCAGAGGACTAGGGCAATGTGTGAAAAACATTATTTAACGTCTGACTTGATTGTCAGGCATCAAAACCAGGTCCATATTCTAAAATATATATATATATTTTTTTTTTCCTTAAAAAAAAAACGGAATTCTGAGACTTTTTATGAGGAAAAAAAAACACTTAAAAAATTGACTTTTTTTTCAATGACGGAAAAAAAACTTCCTCAAAGATTTTTTTGTGGAAAAGCGAAAAGGTAAGATGATCAATTTCACAATTTTCCCAAAAAAGGTCGCAATTTTCTGAACAAACAACAAAAAAATACAAAAAGTCGTAAAAAACATCGTAAAAAGGATGTAAAAACATTTTACAAAAAGTTGTAAAATTGCAAACTTTTTAGGAAATATCAGAGGTTTTCCATAAAATTGCGATCTTTTTGAATTTTTTTATTTATGTAAAAAACATCGCAAAAAAAAATCTGAAAATGAAAAAGATACCTTAATTTACCCTTTTCAGGCATTCTGACTTCAAGAAAAAAGTTTTAAAGGTTTTAAGAGAAGTCAGAATTCTAAAAAAAATGATGAGAGTTATTGATCAAAGTTGTAGGGCAGACAGGGACTGAAGCTGTAATCTACGCTCTCCTCAGAGACGCCAGGACAGACTTCTATGACAAATTCAGGAATTTTACCTGAATATTTCACGTCACAGTCTGTGAATGGACCGAAGCAGAGCGGCTGATTGCTGAACGAAGACGATTGATGTTGTTTGTGTTTGAATGAAGTTTGTTAGTTCAGTTATGACAGAAATAACAGAAATATAGATCAGACATCTATATCAAATGTTTCTCTAATCATTTGTTTCATTATTGTAACTGTAAAAACGCACAGTGATATTCACTCAAACACAGAGAGGATGCCATGTTTCATTAAATGTGTCAAACAAGCCAATCAGTGAAAACCTCCAGCATCAAAATCCATTTTTACGAGTCGAGTCAGTGATTTCAAATAAATCAATAAAATAATAAAATAATTAGAGTGGACCTGTTTTTGGTTGATTTGTAATTCAGAAATGATTTTACAGTTTTTTTTAAATTAGGAGTTCATCGAGTTTTATTACTGTAAAATCATTTTTGAATTACAAATATGAAAGATTCAACTGTAACAGCAAAATAATCTTCAAACAATGATACCAATGAATCTAGATAATCAATGAATTTCAGTTGACAAAACACATAATCATGATTTGAAGTGTCTTTAATTGTAAGAATGATCTGATCTGCAGCATTTCTGAAAATGGTGGTCGACGTTCAGCTGCACAGTGCTTTACACACAATAAATAAAACTAATGAGACTAAAACATTCATTCAAATCAAAATCCAAATTTATAAAACAACAAAATCAAAATAAAAACATTTTATGTAACAAAGTTTGAATGATGTCGCGCCGTGTCTTGTTTTTACTGGTTGACCGTGTAAATCCCCGTCCGGGTCTTCATCGGCTTATCGAGTTCCTCCTAAAATAAAAAAACATGATTTATTATCTGTAAAGAAAGAAGTTTTTATTATTTTACTCTTTTGATGGAGCTAGGCTAGCAGCTTCCCTTTACTTCCAGTGTTTGTGAGCTAAGCTAAGCTCTGCTAACACGACCTGGTTTTTATTCCATGGAGATTAAAGTGAAGAGATTAAAAGTATCTGTCGAATAAACTGTCTCATTAAATGTGCTTTAATAGATTAGAGTGTCGTCGGCATAAAAACACAACAAAGAGATTAAAGTCAGAAAAATATGTCATTTATGTTTTCTTAAATTTCTGCTACAGAAATCAAGATTTTAACTCTCACGTTACAGGACAGTCACTCACTTTAAAGCAGGAAGCTGTTCAAAGACCGTGGACAGTGGAACATCTCTGTGCTAAAGCTAAAGCTAAAGCTAACCCTGACACGCCATATTTTCTGCTTCCAGGTTATCCTGCGGTGGCGCCAGGCTTTCATCCCGCGGGACGGTTTGGACACGACTCACGACAAGCACAGGTGAGCAAAGCTCACAGCCCAATCACTCGCACTGGAAGATGTTGTCAAAGTGTGCTCTATGCTGATTGGCTCATTGATGCTGACTAGATTTACTCCATAGGTACCGAACGACAAGGTCCTCTTTGAAATCTGTTCAGTAGCCAGATTAGCTTAGTATGCGCTAGCAACAAGCTAACATGCTGTGTTGGACCTGACACCTACTTATAGTTTTTGTTTGTCCAGTTCTCTGTTGCCATGGTGACAATCTCATTAGTTAGGTGTCGGCATTGTTTCTGCATCTGCCCTGTGTAAATGTTGACCATGACTCATGAAAATATCAGTAACAATAACCGCCCCGCCAACACACACACGTAACACGCGTCACACCGTTTACAGGATCACGCCAGGTCCTGTCAGGTCACTGTCCTTATGAGGACATCAGTGTTTGTATGTGTCCTTATGAGGACATCAGTGTTTGTATGTGTCCTTATGAGGACATCAGTGTTTGTATGTGTCCTTATGAGGACATCAGTGTTTGTCTTCAGAGACTTACGTATGGCCTCCCGTTGGGCCCTTCAAAGCGGCTGTGAGTGGTGTACAGTGGGATGTCGTCTCTGTGGGTCAGATGGTCATAGGGACTGAAGTCTTTGTAGCGCCCCCTGTAGCAGCAGCACCAAACCAGCTGTGAAGGACAAATTTGCTAGTCACATGATAAGACAGACTTTGCATTTAAATTCATTCAGGATATAAACAGAGAAAAAACACAAACACTCTGCAGCTCAAGGCCGTTTCAGCCTTCTAAGCTAAGCTAACCAGGTCTTGGGTCTGGTTCTGAATGCACAGAGAGACACTCACCAGTCCAATCAGCAGCAGGATCAGCAGCAGCAGAACCAGAGCTGCCAGGACCAGCAGAGCGATGCCCCACCCAGGAACGCCGCTGGCCGGGGGCGGGGCCACGCTCTGTGATGTCGTCGTTTTATTTGGGGAGACAGTTCTTGTTGCCATGGTATCATTGGATGTTGTTGTGGTGGGTGATGTAGAGTTGGTGTGAGTGTTGTTGCCGGATGAAACTGGCACAGTGTGTGTGGTGTTTGTCGCTGTGGTTACAAGAGAGTGGTTGGTCGTGTGGTGCTCACTGCTGTCTGGAGTGCTGCTGGTTGTTATGGTAATGTGGGGTGTGGTTGCCAATGTGTTACTGGTTGGACCAGGACTGGTGGTGGTCACGTTGGGTTCAGGTGACATGTGGTCAGCGGTGGAACTGGTGGGATGGGTGTTATTTCCAGGTGTTGTTGCGTGGTCACTAGTTGGAGCGGTGTTGTTTCCAGGTGTTGTTGCGTGGTCACTGGTTGGACGGGTGTTGTTTCCAGGTGTTGTTGCGTGGTCACTGGTTGGACGGGTGTTGTTTCCAGGTGTTGTTGCGTGGTCACTGGTTGGACGGGTGTTGTTTCCAGGTGTTGTTGCGTGGTCACTGGTTGGACGGGTGTTGTTTCCAGGTGTTGTTGCGTGGTCACTGGTTGGACGGGTGTTGTTTTCAGGTGTTGTTACGTGGTCACTGGTAGGACGGGTGTTGTTTCCAGGTGTTGTTGCGTGGTCACTGGTTGGATGGGTGTTGTTTCCAGGTGTTGTTGCGTGGTCACTAGTTGGAGCGGTGTTGTTTCCAGGTGTTGTTGCGTGGTCACTGGTTGGACGGGTGTTGTTTCCAGGTGTTGTTGCGTGGTCACTGGTTGGACGGGTGTTGTTTTCAGGTGTTGTTACGTGGTCACTGGTTGGACGGGTGTTGTTTTCAGGTGTTGTTACGTGGTCACTGGTTGGACGGGTGTTGTTTTCAGGTGTTGTTGCGTGGTCACTGGTTGGATGGGTGTTGTTTCCAGGTGTCGTTGCGTGGTCACTGATTGGACTGGTTTCTCTCCTGGTGGTTGAACTGGTCAAGTTGCCGGTTTGATCAGTTGTTATGGATACAGCGAGTGTAGAATCAGCTCTACTGCTGGTAACTGATGATGTGGTTGTCATGGCAACATGAGTTGTAGTGGAGAATACTAAAGAAGAAGAAGAAACATGTTGATATTCTGGTGTTTGTCGATTCTGAGTGGTTTATGGCCAAATATCTGTAGAACAAAACATTCTCCACCTGTGTGCTTACTGCTAATTACCAAATGTTAGCATGCTAATATGCTAAGCTAAGTCCAGGTCTATGTTGAGTCTAATGGTTCAGAGATGGAATAATACTGACCAGGAACACCCACTGACTGAAAACCATGAACTGATCTCAGTTTGTTGATTGGTTGATACAGCTGAACATTGTGACGTCATCATCGTTCAAACGTTAGCATGCAGGATGTGGTTTGTAGTCCATTTCAGTCACAAATCATGAAGAAAACTACAGCCAATGACAGCCAAGTGATGTCACACACACACTTCTCTGCTATTGATTAAAGGCTGTGTGATAAAATTCAAACTATGTGAAGAAAACGTGAATTTAAGTAAAATAAAAAATAAACAGGAAGTGAAGCTTTGCTAATCTGATATAAGCTAACATGCTAACACATACACACAGATGTGAACACGTCAACAGATGAAAGTTAAATTTCAGGAAACGAAGACGTGTTGTAACGTTAGCTGACAGGAAGTACTGACGTGTTTGTTTACATTTTGGCTCCATTAGCCGTTAGCTGAATTAGCTGTTAGTTTCTCTGATTTCTGGATGTTTGTTGTGGACGGTCGACATCAGACATGATGACCTCCTTTGTGTTTCCTGTCTGACTCAGTGATGACTCAGGAGCAGTGAGATGTTCGCCTCCTCTTCAGCTGTCCGGCTCTCCTCTGGGAGGCTTTTGTCTTTGGTCTTTGTCCCGCTGGAGGTCTGTTACAGACCAGATCCTGGAGAGTCAGCGAGGTTAACGTGACGTCCTGATCGGCCCTGAATCTCTATTCATGAGTCTGCAGTGATATCACAGAGCTGAGGAACATTTAAGAGGCGACGTTCAGGCTTTTGTTACGTGTTCGTGACCGTGAACTGAATCTTTTGGACTGTTGGTCAGATTAATGATTTTTACAGACCGAACTAATCTGAAGAATGATTAACAAAAGAATCATTCATTAGAGAAAAACATGATTTAATGAACTTGTTCTAAAACCGTCTATAATCTTTGAGTGTCTGTAGTTGTTACTTTTTTGGTATTCAAACGTTGAGAAAACGTTGTGGAAGCATCAGGGCAGCTGAGTGTCGCTCTTACCTGAGGCGGTGACGGTGAGTGCGATCCACAGAGCGAGCAGCGTCTCCATCTTTCTGCAGGAAATCCGACAGTTTGTGACAAAGATCTCAGTGTGAGCGGCTGCTGGAGTCTGTTTCCATCCAGAGAAAGAACTCCTTTATACACCTGACTCACCTGCAGACAGGTGAAGGGGGGAGGAGGGGGGAGGGTGTGGAGGTGGAGCTGCCACACTCCCATCATGCCCTGGGTGTTCCCGTGAGAACAGGGCGCCACTCTGTGGTCACAGTTTGAATGGTCAGAGTTCAGTTTGTCCAACAAGAAACAAACAGCGTCTCTGAGACGTCCTACAGACTGTCTAAAACCTGGACGTAGTCTCTGTGACGTCCCCGCAGACTGTCTAAAACCTGGACGTAGTCTCTGTGACGTTCCCGCAGACTGTCTAAAACCTGGACGTAGTCTCTGTGACGTCCCCGCAGACTGTCTAAAACCTGGACGTAGTCTCTGTGACGTCCCCGCAGACTGTCTAAAACCTGGACGTAGTCTCCTGGTGACCGTCAAAGGAAGTGCAGACACAGTTTGAGTTTAAATGCTTTTTATTGATCATTAAGAAAACGAACTGTGATGTCATTAAGAAAAGATGATGATGTCATGAGTTTAACTGTAGGCGTCTTTCTCCGTCTGTGATTGGCTGGACGGTGAAGCAACTGGGAGCTCAGCGGTCAGCGCAGGCTCCACCCCCAAATCACCTGGATAAAGAAAAACAAGAAGTTTGTTAGATGACTGACAAAGAGACTGAACCCAGAACCCCTCAGGTGGACTCAGGTGGATGTGCCCCCCCCCCCACCTGCCCGACCGGTCAGTTTTGGTCCCAATTGGCTCCAGAAGGAGCAGGCGCTCTGTCTCAGACCCTGACGATTTTGGAGGGCAGGGCTTAGCTCCAGGTAGGTGGGCGGAGCTTCAGAAGACAGGACCTGCTGCCAGTGGGGCAAAGTTGACTCCGCCCACACACGGGATGGGTTCGGCTTCCTGAGGAAAAAAAAAACAGGAAAAATCAGCGCCAGCTCGGTTATTGTTTGTTAACGTGCACTTGTTAACGAGCGTTTGTCTGACCCGGTCCGGACGAAGCTGGAGACGTAGGTCATCATGGCCAGAGAGAGGCGTCGATCGGAGGATGTGAAACGCTGAGAGCTCATTGGATGATGAGGAGTCCCGAAGACAAACTGAAGGTCCAGAGGAACTGACGGCTCGGCCCTGCAGGAACCAATCAGCGATCAGTCACACGACCAAACACGGACACCTCCACAGTGGCACCGACGTACCTGTCGTGAGCGCTGGCGGCCGGTTGGTGATACAGGAAGACGTTAGCTTTGCTGTTAGCCCAGTGGCTAGCCATCTGCAGGACGGGACAGATGATGAACAGATCCCTGCAGAACACAAACAGAACCTGGTCAGCGTTCGGTACCGGGCCAGATCAACTACAGGTGGGCAGGAAGTGGGTGGAGTATTGGACCTGGTGGCGTTGTTGAGCGCTCTGGAGAACAGGCTGTATCCTGCGGCCGACGGGCTGTGATCCAGAGAGTAGAACCAGGCCGCCGCCTCCTTCAGCACGTCACTTCCTGACGCTCCGCCCAGCGAGCGACTGAGAGCCTCGTAGAACGCCGTCTTACCGTCAGCCCGACCCTGCAGAGCCTCGAAGTCCTGAACCCGCAGAGACCCAGAAAGGTGTGAGGGCGAGCGAGCGTTACGTTAATGACAGTAACTGTAGTGCACTGTGACCTCTGACCTTGATCCGGCGAGCCCGGCCGATCAGCCCGTCGTGTTCTGATGTTCCGAGCAGCAGGTCGACTCCACGGAGCGACTGCTGAGAGGACGGACGGAGCGGCGACCACGACTGAAACGGACCGCTGACAGCGAGCAGCTGAGGAGAGGACGAACAGACGAGGTCAGAAACTCTTTGACGGCGCCGTAACGATGTCGCGGACGGTAAAGTCTTACCTTCGTCTGAGCAGCGTTCAGAGCGCCAACCGGCACCGCTCTGAGGCAGGCGGCCATCTTGTTGTCGTTGCCATCGTTGAGGTCGGAGGTCACGCAGCCGAGCTCTTTGGCGAGAGCAATGGCCTGTCGTCTGGAGGTCGCCGGAGTCTGAAGCAGTGACGGAGAGAACACAGACCCGCCCTGCAGAACCACAACACATGCTACATGCTAACTAGCTGCTGACGACCAGCATCACTTCCTGTGAGGAAAAGGAAGTCGTTCTCACCATCAGCATCATTCGCTGGAACAGAGGAGAGGAAGACGAGGAGAGCAGGTGGAGGCTGCTGATGTCTGCCCCGCCCCGCTCTGCCCCGACCGTCACACTCCCGCTGTCTCCGCCCAGCAGTGAGACGTGGGCATGAACCCAACGAAGCACCGCCTCCTGGTCCGACAGACCGTAGTTACCGCGGAAACCAGACGAACCTGAGACGCCGGTACTGAGGAATCCCAGCGCCGCCGTTCTGTAGCTGGCTGTTACCACGACGATATTACCAACAGCAGCAAGGGAGGAGCCATCCAAAAGTCCCGGGTTCTGATTGGCCGAAGGGTTGAAGAAGTAAACCAGGACTGGGACACGCCCTCTCTGAAACATCACAAACAGGTGAGACAACATGACACCTGACGGAGGTGACGGAGGTGAGGATGGAGACTCACCTGAGCAGCAGGTGTGAAGACGTTCAGGTACAGACAGTCCTCACTGGACACTGAAGAGTCGACATCACCAGGCTGAACACAGCTGGGACTGAAGACAGACAGGTGGATGACAAGGACAGACAGGTGCGTGAGTGCGTGACGAGGACAGACGGGTGGATGACGAGGACAGACGGGTGGGTGAGTGCGTGACGAGGACAGACGGGTGGGTGACAAGGACAGACGGGTGGATGAGTGCGTGACGAGGACAGACGGGTGGATGACGAGGACAGACAGATGGATGACGAGGACAGACGGATGGGTGAGTGCGTGACGAGGACAGACAGATGGATGACGAGGACAGACGGGTGCGTGACGAGGACAGACGGGTGGGTGAGTGCGTGACAAGGACAGATGGGTGCGAGACGAGGACAGATGGGTGGATGACGAGGACAGACAGGTGGGTGAGTGCGTGACGAGGACAGACGGGTGGGTGACGAGGACAGACGGGGGGATGACGAGGACAGACGGATGGATGAGTGCGTGGCGAGGACAGACGGGTGGATGGCGAGGACAGACGGGTGGGTGAGTGCGTGACAAGGACAGACGGGTGGGTGACAAGGACAGACGGGTGGGTGACGAGGACAGACGGGTGGGTGAGTGCGTGACGAGGACAGACGGGTGGGTGACAAGGACAGACAGGTGGGTGACGAGGACAGACGGGTGGGTGAGTGCGTGGCGAGGACAGACGGGTGGATGGCGAGGACAGACGGGTGGGTGAGTGCGTGACAAGGACAGACGGGTGGATGGCGAGGACAGACGGGTGGGTGGGTGGATGACGAGGACGGGTGGGTGGATGACGAGGACAGACGGGTGCGTGACGAGGACAGACGGGGGGATGACGAGGACAGACGGGTGCGTGACGAGGACAGACGGGGGGATGACGAGGACAGACGGGTGCGTGACGAGGACAGACGGGGGGATGACGAGGACAGACGGGGGGATGACGAGGACAGACAGATGGATGACGAGGACAGACGGGTGGATGAGTGCGTGACGAGGACAGACGGGTGGATGAGTGCGTGACGAGGACAGACGGGGGATGGCGAGGACAGACGGGTGCGTGACGAGGACAGACGGGTGCGTGACGAAGACAGACGGGTGCGTGACGAGGACAGACAGGAAGTTACCGGGGTTTGGTGGCGTCCCAGGTTCCCGTCCAATCAGCTGGCTGAGCAGCTTCAAAGCGGAGTGATCCGATTGGTGGACGGGCGTACGGGACTCCCAGGAACTGAACGACCATCTTCCTGTCTGAGCCCAGGGCTGTTTCCACGGCGACGCCACGCAGAGTCCCGTGTCCCGGGATAGAGATGGCCGTAACCGATGGCAACCGCTCTGAAGAGAAAAACAAAGTGTTTGTGCGGCGCCACGCTGAGCTACTGTTCTCTGCTGTGATTGGCTGATGGGCTCACCTGTCCTCAGGTACACCTGGGGGGCGGGCTCTCTGATGAGCAGTCTGCAGGAGGAGGTGTGGCTGGATGACCTGGGGGCGGAGCTTAACCCGCAGGCTGTGGTGTCGGGGTAGAGGACGCAGCGAGTGGCGGACTCTACCTCACCGATCGTCACGGCAACACAAGACTCCGCCTCCTGACAGGCTGCAACAGGAAGTGAATAAACAGGAAGTAAACAGGAAGTGGAAGAGCGTCGTGGGCTGCCACTAACAATACTTCCTGTTAGCCGTGGTTACCATGGAGACACCAATCCCTGGTCTTGTCCCGGTCGGTGGCGATGTCACGGCTCACATGGATGACATCATACGTGGAGACAGACGGGTCGACGAGGAATGATGAGTCAGAGAGCGCCGTCCAATGATTGAGAGACACTGTGAGGACAGAGTAATCAAGTAACAAAGTACTGAAGTACACACAGGTCATGAAGGAACGAGGTACTCAAAGTACTTCAGTCAAAGTAGCAGACAGCATGAGTACTCGTAGTACTTGTAGTTGAAGTCATACTACAAAGTAGTTATTAACCAAGACATAACTAGTACATGTACTGCAGTAGCTAAAACAGCAGTATTAGCAGTAGTAGTAGTATTGCAGTAGTACTGCAGTGTTACCGTCGTTTGTGGTTGGTGGCAGGTTGAATGGAGGACACAGAGCAGCAGCTGAACTCCACTGATTCACTGAACACACACACACACGTCAGAATACACACGTTGTTTTAACAGTGTATTTGTACTGTGTGTACAGCGTGTACTGTGTGTACTCAGTACCTGGTTTCTGGTACCATCCAAACGGGTCCGGTGTGGTCTTCACTGCAGACGGTCTGCAGTCCTGAGTCCTCCACGTCGTCGTGTCCTCACCGCAGGTTTGAATCCCGAGACTGATCAGAGACAGACACACCACGCCTGAGCCACCTGTGACACACACACACACACACACACACACACACACACACACACACACACAGGATAAAGTTGAAGATGTCTCAAACACTTCCACGTGTTAAAAACATGTCGGTTACCGTGGTTACCTGTCGATCCGGTGTCCCGGACGAAGCCGATACCGCGGCAACAAGGATCCTCGTCACAGTGCCGCTCACACTCCATGAACCTGAACACACACACACACACACACACACCGAGCTAACGTCAGTGAACTGATGTTAGCTCGGTGTGTGTGTGTGTGTGTGTGTGTGTGTTACCCCTCAGACAGCGGCGTGTTTCCCGTCACGCTGACTCGGTTGCGTACAGAATAAGAAACCATCTTCTGGAAGGAAACTCTCTCGTAGAAACTCTTGACAGGCCCAGACAGATCCACTGAAAACACACACACACACACGTCAGGATGTTGTGCTCGCAGACTCGTGGTCTGGTCCTGGTCCTGGTCCTGGTGTGCTTACCCTTCTTGCTGTAGGTGTTGTTGGGCGTGGTGTCCAGCAGGGGGCGGCATGCTCGTCTCAGTGGGTTGTCGTAGGCGCCGCACACTCCGCTGTCAGGAAGCAGCGAGCAGCTGAAGAAACCTGCTGAGTCAGCGTCTCGGAGGTCCGCCACGGAGCACAGCGGCTCCGCGTCGCAGCCTGAAAACACAGCTGGAGGTTAGTGCCTGAACCAGCTCACCTCCACCTGTCTGCTGTTCATCAGAGCGTGCGACCTACGTGACAGACACCACAGCAAGGCCTGCTGGGAGTTGTAGTTGTTCTTGTTGAGCCAGAAGGAGAGCGAGGGGAGCTTCCTGTTTGTATCCACGACGACGTCCTCCTCGGACAGAGGCTTGAACTTCAGCCGCACCGACACTGAACACACACACACACACACACACACACCCACACACACACATAAAGTCAACACACTGAACACGAACTCGTCACACACACACACACACACACACACACACACACACACACACACACACACACACACACGTCATGTCTGATGATGCGTACCGTCCACAGGTGGGGCGGGCTCTGCTGCTGGACAGGAAGAGGAAGTAGATCCACCAGCTGCTGACTCAGCGTCTGACAACAAAGAATCAACCAGTTAATCACCAAACTGCTGACTCATGATATCTCCAACGTTTCCCACCCTCATCCTCAGGTACCTGTGTTCAGGTAGACTCTCTGGAAGCTGACGATGGACGCCTGGTAGTCCTTCTTGTTCTTGCTGTCCGGCGGCAGAGCCGAGTCAGCTGTGAGCGACAGAGAATGGACAAATATGGTCAACAGGAAACCGGGAGTGCTAACAGGAAGTGGAGGTGTGGTGTCAGGTTTCGTACTGATGGTGAACGTTTGTCCTCCGAAGTCGAACAGGAAGTTCTTCTGCTGCTCGTTGTACGTTAGCCCCGCCCCACAGATACGATTGGCCGCTCCCTGTCCAATCACGTCCCAGTCCTGGTCCCCGCACATCAAGACAGACGGAGCTCTCAGCCAACCACAGAGCAGAGAACCTGCAGGGAGGAACAGGTTGGTCATTCACAGGCGCGTTCACTCAGGTGAACAGGTGAGACGTGTCCCTGTCTCCATGGTAACACACCTCCGCTCAGCGTGTTCCGGTTCAGGATGAAGCCGTCGCAGCACGCGTCACGTCTGCAGCCGTCCTGACAGAAACGATGAGCGTCGGACAGAGAGGTCCGCCCAGAGAACACCTGAGTCCTGAACACACCTGAGAGAGCCTTCATCATCCTCAGACCAGAGGGAGACTCCGCCCCTGAAACACACACACACACACACACACACACCTGATCACACCTGAAACACACACACACACACACCTGAAACACACACACACACACACACACACCTGATCACACCTGAAACACACACACACACACACCTGAAACACACACACACACCTGATCACACCTGAAACACACACACACACACACCTGAAACACACACACACACACACACACACCTGAAACACACACACACACACACACACCTGAAACACACACACACACACACACACCTGAAACACACACACACACACACACACCTGAAACACACACACACACACACACCTGAAACACACACACACACACACACACCTGAAACACACACACACACACACACACACACACACACCTGAAACACACACACACACACACACACACACACACACCTGAAACACACACACACACACACACACCTGAAACACACACACACACACACACACACCTGAAACACACACACACACACACCTGAAACACACACACACACCTGAAACACACACACACACACACACACACACCTGAAACACACACACACACACACACCTGAAACACACACACACACACACACCTGAAACACACACACACACACACACACACACACACCTGAAACACACACACACACACACACACCTGAAACACACACACACACACACACACACACACCTGAAACACACACACACACACACACACACCTGAAACACACACACACACACACACACACACACCTGAAACACACACACACACCTGATCACACACACACCTGAAACACACACACACACCTGATCACACACACACCTGAAAAGTGTGTTTCTTATTTTGCTGATGTCCTCAGGTGGTTGCCGTGGTTACAGTACCTTTCTTCCTGATGACCAGTTGACCTGAAGCTCCGCCCCTCACTCTCAGAGAGCAGCTCAGCCAATCAAACAGCTCAGCCTGAGGATTACCCAGAAACCCTCTGGTCTGCAGAGACACACACGTTAATGAGACGAGTCAGTGTGAGAGAGTGTGCGTGTGTGTGTGTGTTTACCTGTTGGGAGGTGTTGCAGTGTGTGTTCAGTGTGTGTGTGCTGTACAGTTCACACTGAGAGTTGAACAGCGCCACATGGTGACAGGACGGCTTCACTGCACAGGCTGAGACAGACAGACAGACACACACACACACACACCCCTCATGAATATTAATGACTCTAAACGAGGTGACTTCAGTTTGAACGTCTGTCGTTGGTTACCATGGACGCAGGCGGTGAGGTCAGAGGTCATCGTCTGCAGGACTTCAGTGTCTTCAGCACCGACGATCAGATCTGATCCAGGAACAGCCTGAAACCTGCTGAGGACTGTCTCACACACACACACACACACACACACATTAACAGCTGATCACACACAGGATCAGTCAGCTGCTCTCTGATTGGCTGCTGAGACTTCACCTGAGCACTCGTCATCAGTCAGTGGCCTGTCACTGTCGGTCCAGTTGAGCTCCACCCCTTCGCTGTCGACACACCTCCATCTGCCGGACAGGAAGTCGGGCTGCGCTGACAGGAAGTCACCTCGCTCTGAACAGCGCAGGCCCCGCCTCTGACACTCTGTCACACCTGACACACACACACAGGTAAACACACGCACCTGAGTCATAACTTTCACTGTCTCTGGCGCCCCCTGCTGTTTTTATCTGTCACACTGACTCACATTGATTGACGGATGATGCACCAACAGGGGAGGAGCCTCTGGGACACCTGTCGCAGAAGTCCCACCCCTCTTCGTCCTGATAGGTTCCTTCAGGACACAGAAGACACGCCCCCTCTGCGGAGAAGCTCCCAGGTGGACAAACGACTGCAGACGGAGACGGAGAGAGTCAACGAGACGTCACAGGATGGGACAGAGAGAGAGAACACACACGACTCACCGCAGCCTTCACCGTCACCGGACAGACGGTAACCACGGGAACAGCCAAAAACAGCCGTCTCCATGGAAACCAGTTTGGGTTCTGATGTGAGCTCAGACCGGATGTTACCCAGAAGTCCCTGAACGCCATCCAGGAGTCCGGACCGGTTCAGAAACACACCTGAAACAGAGACGACGCCGTCACAGGCCAAGTGTGTGTGTGTGTGTGTGTGTGTGTGTGTGTGTGTGTGTGTGCATATGTGTGTGTGTGTGTGTGTGTGCAGGAACTCACCAACATCGTGCAGGTCGGGGAGGTCAGAGGTCGGCAGGTCGGACAGGTGGGCGGTCCACCTGATCGTTAACTTCAGAGAGTCGTCGCCGTCGTCACACCGCAGACGAACCGACGAGTCGTCACACAGCGACACCGAGCGAGCCGAGGCAGGAAGCTTCACACACACACACAGAGTTCAGGTGTAATGCAGTATAAGGTGATGGAGGTGTCGTTCAGGTGAGTGGTGTTCACCTGTGCAGAGCAGAGCCCCCTGCTGGTCATCATGTTGAACAGCAGAGTCTGTAAACTGCTGATCTGAGAGCACGACGACGACGACGACAGCGACCAGATCTGAGAGGACGACACCGACTGCAGAGGCCGAGACACTGACACACACACACACAGGAGCCAATCACAGCACAGCTAGCTACGTGTTAGCTACATGTTAGCTTATGTTAGCAACATACTAGCTAACAGATTCAATTAGCTAGCTAATGTTTGCTATTTAAATACATAGTTAACGATAGCTAGCTGATGTCGCTATCAGACGTAACATTTGGCGTGCGTTAGTTAAGCAGCTAGCTTGAGTCTTGCTTTCTTAACTGCTAACGATTTAGCTACATCGCCGATGTTAGCCAAAAGACAACAATGACATCATCATCAGGGCGTCATTGGATGACCCGCTGGCGCTCGGTGTTCTTACTCTGACAGGCTCCGCCCAGCGGCTTGTCGCCGTCCCATCGCAGACGCTCGGCGTCGCACAGGAAGCTGCTGACAGGAAGTGAGTTCTGGTAACCACGGTGACAGATGAGATCACAGCTCTGACGACCGGCGGCTGCTGGGTGACACACCAGTGCACCATGGGAAACGGTGGGGGCGGGGCAAAGAGGACCTGAAGAGCAGAGCAACAACCAATCAGCAGCCTCTTCGCAGCTCGCTGCAGTTCCTGTAATGGCCACAAGAGTCTGCACCTACGGTCACATGACGGCGTCCGTCCTGTCTGTCGAGGCGTCCGGGTCCCTCCCACTTCCTGCCCGTCCTCTGAGACGCACCAACAGGAAGTGACATCACACTGCAGTGGCAGGAAGGAGCCATCGGGGCGGCACTGGAAACCCCGCAGCTCACACGAGCTGGGACCTGAACGCAGCACGGAGAGATTAAAGTTTACAGAGTGACGAGTGACAGTGAACGCATCACTGAGAGAGTGAGCGTGTGTGTGTGTGTGTGTTTACATGTCAGCTGTCCGTCAGCGTTCAGTGTGGCCGCCTGGATCGTCTGTCCGGTCAGAGGGTTCACACAGCGGCCTGCAGCGCCTCCTGTCTGCAACACTGAGAAACTACCATCCTGACACACACACACACACACACACACACACACACACACACACACACACACACAGATGTTGCTGCTTGATAGTGGCCAAAATAACTGTGTGTGTGTGTGTGTCCTACCTCCTCACACTGGGGGTTGTCAGGTGATGATGTCGTGCTGATGTCAGATCTTTTCATCCAACCAGAGAGCAGAGTGTGAGCCTGAGACCTCTGACAGAGAGTCAGACCTGCAGGACACACACACACACACACACAAACAAATGAATGATGTTTGTTGGTCACTACTTTCAGCGGTGTGTATGTTAGTGAGTGTGTGTGTGTGTGTGTGTGTGTGTGTCTCACATCTGGGCAGGTGCAGTGAGCGGCTGGTCAGTGAGTCAGCGATGTACTGTCCGTCTTCATCGACACACCAACACTGACCTGAACACACACACGTATAAACAGTCAAAAAACATATTTTGTGTGTGTGTGTGTGTGTGTGTGTGTGTGTGTGTGAGAGATACCTGTGCTGTGGTAACACTGTGTGTGCAGCCAGCCTCCGTCAGCATCACACTGTGGAGTGAACAGCTGATACGACCGATGCTGACGAGGCAGAAACATCTCGACAGCTGAAAAACAACGACATCACTTCCTGTCAGCGGCTGTTAGCTCGTTTCCATGACGATTTAAAAACAATCTAACTGTGCCTTACTGGAGAAAGCAGCCAATCGCAGAGCAGCGTTGGAGCGGCTCAGCAGCCTGTCAGAGATCTGCAGCTCCTCCTCTGATTGGCTGGTCTGGAGCTCCTCCGGGGTCAGACGCAGACCTTCGGCCAATAGGAATCCGTATCCCAGAGGGAGGTGGGAGGAGTTAGAGAGAGTGACGATGCGCTTCACTTCCTGTCTGAACGCCGTGACCTCAGCCAACGCCTCCGAGCAGCGACCTGCGAGTTACCATCAGGTCAGTGACGCTGACAGGAAGTCTGACAGGAAGTGATGCGTTAGGTTAAATGAATTCAGGCTGACCTGCTGATGGCGGACGCTTCACGGTCGATCTGTCCAGACCTGAAAGCACAAACACAACGCCAACGCTCAGACACGACTTCACTTCCTGTGACCCTTTCTCTGCCATCAGCGTGATATCTTACAGGTGACGGCGCCCCCTGCTGACCCGCTCAGCATCCTTTTCCCCTCGCCGTCCACGCAGAAGCAGCGTGATCCGACACACTGCAGCGACAGGAAGTCTCCGTCCTCAGAGCATGCTGGGATGTGGATTTCGGCGCCGGCAGCCATGTTTCCTCTGACCTTCAGAGCCGCAGCTCGCTCTCTCTCGCAGCGGGACGGACATCGAGGCCGGCGGCCGGCCGTACGCGACCCCTCAACCTCCTGACCTCGAGGATCCACGCACCAGCACTCTGCACCGCCACACTGAACCTCCTGGAAACCACCGCCCAGCGTGCAGCTTGGGATAAAGATGGCCGCCGAGTTGTCCTGGCTGTCTTCAGAGCGGGAACGCAGCAGCGGAGCCAGAGCCTGGAACACAACGCAACACAGCAGCTAGCACTTTGCTAATGCTACTTTTAGTTAGCTTGTTAGCTTGCATTTTACTAACATTAGCTTTCATTAGCTAACTAATCTATAGCAATAACAAGCTAGCTAGTTACATCTGAAAGGTAGAGTTAGCAAAGCGCTACCTAGCTCGCTACCACTACCTTAGTTAGATGTGACTAAGTAGCTAATGATTACTGTAGATTACTTAGCTAGTTAGCTAACATCAGCTAACATAAGATGTGACTATAGTTACCCGACATTTTGCTAACATTAGCTCAGATGCTTTTCTACACAGATGAGCTAACATATCTAAGCTAACATGTAGCATATCTAAGTACAAGAAGTTGACTCAGGCTAACTCAGTTGTGATTGGAGCACAGAGCAAAGAGGGGCGGGGTTTAAGAAGGTCTAGCACTTCCTGGCTGTTTGTGTACCTCGTCCACTGACTGTGAGCTGCTCAGTCCCCTCAGTGTTTGTTGGAGGGCAGACAGGAAGGCGGGGTCCTCCAGAGCTCTGCTGACAGACCTGACCAGCTCCCGGTTCTTCTGGAGGCTGATGGTCTGAGAGGAGAGGCGGTCCAGGCCGAGGGCTCCTCGCTGTCCCACCGCCCCGCTGAAGTTAAAGGAGGCGGCGTTCTTCAGAAACTTCCCTCCAAACAGGTTCTCCTGGAGGCGACGAGGGGAGGAGCGGGCCAGAGCCTGCAGAGCTCCACCCACCGAGGGGAAGAGACCGTGGAGGACTTCAACCAGGTGAGACAGGAAGGAGGTCGGGTCTACCTCCACTGGCAGGAGCTCCTTAAGAGGCCGGACGAGGGAGAGACTGGAGGAGGGAGACGTGCCGGAGGAGGCCCGGTTAGGACCAACAGGACCAGAGAAGAGGCGGGACAGAGCCAGGCGGCGCTGAGAGAGACAGTCAACCGGACCAGAACCTGGACGAGGCAGAGGCAAGAGAGCCAATCAGAAAACACGTTTTTACCTTCAGAGGATGAAAGCAAAGAAACTCCTCCATCATGCTCACCGCAGACCAGGGAGTCTCCGTGCTGACGTGTCCCAGGAAGCTCCCTCCCTGTGGGGTCGACACACCAGCACTGCCCCCCCTGCTGGCACTGTCTGGAGGTGAAGGACCCTCTGGTTTCACAGGACGGGACAAAAACACTGGACGCCTCCATCGCTGCCCGCCGCTCCTCCTCACAGGGAGATGGACCTGACCGAGAGAGATGAGAGTCCAGATTCTATTCAAACCGGGCCAAACTGGTCCACATGGTACCGACACTTTATGTCCTATCACTGTTACCAGTTTAAACCGGTTTAATTTAAAGGGTGTGAACTGTAAACAAGTAATTTATTTACTTTACAAATAAATATAAAGGGCTAAACTTACTTATTTACAAGTGTTAAATACAAAGTTTCTAAATAAACAGAGTGTGTGACACATTATTACTGACCCTGCAGCAGCACAGACTTCAACAAAGTCAGTCAAAGGCAGGCTTGAGGTTGCCAAGCAACCAGGGTCAGCTGCAGGTCAGAGTAATGAACTGCAGCTGTGCTCTGTCTGTGTGTGAGTGACTGCTGAGAGACACAGAAAGTCTCTAAATGAACCCCCTCCAACTAGTGGACACTAATGCCAAACGGTAGGTGGTATCAAAAAGCCCAAATGACCGTGAGCATCCTCATCTTGTCGACCATGTGAATGCCCAATTTCAGTGTGTGAAGTTAAAACATGTGACCTGGGGAGAGAGAGAAAGAACAGGTGCCCCGTGCTCCTCTCCAGGTTACATGGGAGTAGATGGGGCTGTCGGTGGGTGATCCTGGAGCATCAGTGCGTCTCCCGCCAAAACTAGAAGTCTGACAGCTTCAGCAGTGATATCGCTGCATAGCCCACCAATTTTCCTACGTTTCTATGTAGAAATTATTTCTGTAGAGTGACATCTGTGGCCACGAGAGCCGTTTGCAAATGTATTTTTGACAAATGTTTCTCTCCCTCTCCACTCTGGAACATTCTACCAATACACACCCATTGTAAACTTTGGTGTGGTTTTTGGTGAAACCGTTTGAAACTCTGAGAAAAGTCTCAGCACACCATTCCCGGCTGAGACGGTCAATTTGAGACCTTTTTTGTGTCTGTGAGACCAAAACTGAGGGAGGAGCAGCACGCTGAAATTCAAAACCATCAGTATGGGGCCGAACAGGAACACTCAGTTAGTGTAAACCAGTTGAAACGGGTTCAGACACTTTATAACCAGTTTAAATTGGTTGCGTTGAACTGTGTGTGTTTACATCTGAAGTGTCCGGTGACGGCGAGGCGGACTCCCAGCATCCTCCTCTGCAAGACTCTGTAGATGTTGGTCTGAGAGACGGAGCGCCCGGTTTGAAGACTGGAAAACGCCGAGTCATACACCTGAGACAGGAGGAGCTCCACACCTGGACAGGAAGTACACACCTTGATGATGACCAATCATCATCATCATCATCGTCATCGTGTGTGTGTGTGTGTGTGTGTGTGTGTGTGTGTGTGTGTGTACCTGTGTTCTCCAGCTCGCGTCCTCGGCTGTCTGAACAGAAACAGAAGGAGGAAACTGTCGGGAAGAACTTCCTGAAGCTGCTGAACGTCTCAAAGGATTCTGGGAACCTGAGACAACACAAACACACAGACAGGTGAGTCACCTGTGGAAGACAGACAGGTAGGCAGACAGACAGACAGGTGGGTCACCTGTTGAAGGCGTGCAGCAGGTCCACCTCGGTTCTGTCCGTCATGTTGATAAAGCGACACTGAACAGGAAGGAAGCTCCCGTCTTCGGCGCACTGAGGAGGAGAGTGAGACCCGGAGGCGTGGAGGAGGCGCCGTGACCTCACCTCACAGCTGCCAGGACCTGCACAGGTCAGGTGATCAACAACCAATCAGAGAGGAGAGTTCACCTGTCTCAGCACAGAGTCGGACCCTCGTGTACATACATATTATTATATATTAGTAGCAGCAAGTGTACGTACAGCGCCGAGGCGACCCACTCTGTCTGGTTCCGTACAGCTCCATGCCGTCCTGATCCACACACCAACACTGCCCCCTGCTGGTGTCACACTGAACGGACTCAAAGAGTCCAGACGGAGAACACCGCAGGACGGACTGAAGACGGCAGGGAGACGCACCTGAGGGAGGGTGGGAAGGAGACAGACAGGTAGACAGACAGGCAGGTAGACAGACAGACAGGTAGACAGACAGGCAGAGTTACTTTTGTAAATATTGTACAGCTGCTGGTTGTCAGAGCTAACCGAGCTAACAAAGCTAAAAGCTGCCCCCACATTGGTCACCTGACACAGATGAGCCAATAGCAGAGGTCGCTGCATATTTACGACTGAACACACAGACGCACTGTTTACATCTCAAGTTACAATTTAAGTGCACACCTGTGACATCATCAAACATGTGACTCACAGTGAGGAGCAGAGCTGTTGGTTCGCGTCCCGGCGACCTCCTGACCTTCAGCGTTGACACACCAACACTCCTGACCCCGCCCACTGCACTGCACAGGCCTACACACACACACACACACACACACACACACAGTCATGTATTGTGAGGATGAGTTTGTGTCCTGACTGAAAGTAAACTGTGTTGTCAGTCAGTTTGGATTCAAACATTAATGTAGCGTCATGTTTTGGTTTCACATGACGGACGCGTGTCTCTGGAGCAGTCATACCTGAACCTGCCATCCTCCGTACACTGAGGGACGTCACCTTTTTGCTTGGCAACAGCCACGCCCCTTAGCAACTCACACTGACTCAGGCTCTCTGACTCCAGCTGGTACTCTGACAACAACAGTGACATCATCATCAAACAGTGACATCATCATTAAAATAAGATTAAATAATTACACGGTGTTCAAATGATCATGCATATAGTTTTTGTTCTTTTGGCAGTCAGTGGGATGAACAATCGTAATCTGGATTTTATTAAACAACATTATTAATGATTATAAGGACTGAAAACAGAAACTTGTTTTTCTCGTCAGTTTCCGTGCACAGATCAGCCAGACTCACTTCCCAGAGCTGCTGTTTGGAGGTGAACTCTACCAACCACCCAGAACTCTGGACCATCTGGATCTGGACCGTCCAGTGTAGCAGGAAACCGATCAGTGAATAAAACTGTTTAAAACCTGCTGCTCATCAGATGCTTTTCACAGCTGCTCTAACCAACCAACCAACCAACAAACATGCTCTGAGTCAGACCTTCTCACAGCACGATCATTCACACTTTTTATCTGCAGAAAGTTTCTGTGCATGAAACCTGTGACTTGCTGAATAATGTGGAACGACCTGCTCAGTTATACAAAGAAATCTAAACAGGAAGACGCACAACTGAAACTAAAAATCAAACGTTTGCTGTGTCGAAGTCGTTTCTGCATAATTTGGAACACAGTGTATTCTTCTGATGAGTCTCGTCCAATCACATTCCTCCTTCTTGAACCTGCAGTTACTCTAATATAAATAAACATATATCCATGTATTCATATAGTGTCTGCACTGTTCATGTCTCCACACAGACCTGTTTATTCCTCTCCTGCCGTGTGTTCAGGTGCTCTCCATGGTATTTTTGTCATTTCCTGTTGATGATGTCATCCTGAGTAACGAGAACATCCTCTAACATTTCCACTGAGTAAACATCGACTGGAAACTGAATTCAGAGTTAATAAAAAGTGTCAACACGTCATCTCCAGGAGCAGACGGAGCTCAGCATCCTGTTTCCACACACGGCTTTCTAAATGTGAAGTCAAACCACCACAGAGCCATCGACCAACACGCAGACCACACAGGCGTTACTTAAAAGATAAATCAAGAGTCTGCCGATACCGATACCGAACGCAAAATGGTGGGAGAACGATAATTCTCCATGTTCTGGATTTACAGTCGAGCCTCGTGCACCCTTTAAACTGATTAAACCATTTTTCTCAGGTAAGTTACATCACGCAAAGAAATAAATCTCGTTACACGATCGACTTCTCTGATCTGCACTTTGAGAGCCCAGCGATCAACCTGTTCAACTGTTCGATCGATCGCAGCATCCCCAACAACTACATAAAGAACTAACAACAAACAGACAGAAATCTGAACAACACAAGGCCATGAAGACCCTCCAACAAAACAAGCAGACGGACGGGTTCAGGTGTGTTTACCTGAAGCTTTGCCCTGCAGCAGCTCCAGGCAGCAGAGCAGGACGCAGGCGACGCACAGCAGCCAGGCCATCGTCTCCGTGGTGACGGACCGAGCATCGCCGCCTCCTTATAAAGCCGCAGACCTGCTGAGTCACCGTGAGGAGCAGCACCTTCGTCCCTCCTTCCTCCTCTTCTGCATCCTCGTCTGTCCGTCTTGGCGGAACCAGGAGTCCTCGACCACAACTCAGGAGGCGGGCGGCGAGCCGTGAAGCCCTCTGATTGGACGATGGGATCTCGGATGACGGGGGTCAGCGCTCAGCGTGACGTCTGTTATTTTTACTCCAGCTCACTGAACAAAATCAAATCAAATCAGATGTTATTTGTACAGCCCAAAGTCAGCCCAAACACATTTATCCTCAGAGGCTTCACAGTCTGTACAGGGAGTGACACCCTCTGTCCTTAGACCCTTGGAAGAAACCTCAGGAAGAGCCACAGAGGAGGGATCCCTCTCCCAGGATGGACAGACGTGCAATGGATGTCACATGTGCAGAACAATCAACACAAACATGTCGTACAATTACAATGAATGATAGAATGATTACAGCAGCAGTGGAACCTGTGACAGAGACACAGATGCACAGCAGCAGTAAGTCATTAACCAACTAAGCTGTAGTGGAGATGTTAGCAATAATGACAGTAATAATATGTGTAGTGGACGTCATGCAGGACCACAGCAGCAGCCACGATCCATGAGAACCTGCTGGACGACAGAGCACAGAGACTCAGGGAGGAAGTTTAGTTAGTGACATGCATTGATGAGACAGGTATGTTTACAGATGGAGAGAGAGAGAGAGTTTTCAGTAAAGGGGCTAAGATGTGACTACATCTTCAACCAGTACCATGCCTGACTAGGCATAATTCTAGTCAGGGTTAGGGTGAGTCTGAAGGTGGATGTCATGTTGACAGATCAATCACACCTGCAGCTGTCAGTGATCACCTGTAGCATGGAGGGGGCGGGGCTACTGAGGGTCGAGCGAATGTTTTCTCCTTATGCACAGCGTGTCTGTGGTTATATCACGTCTGTACATTACAACGTTAAAAAAACATTTCTCGGAAAGGAAAAGAGGAAGTCACATGGTAACCACAAAAACATGTAACGCCTTCTCGGTTTGATAGTTTCACATTGTCAGTGTGTCGGCGGACTCCGATCCAACGTTAAGGATGGCAGTTTGGGACAAAAACGTCCTTTGTGGCTTCCTGCTGATGTTGGCTGGTAAGACTCTTCCTGTCAATCATCAGTGTACTCGCTCTGTAAGTTCTGACATCAGTGTGTGTTTCAGGTGCTGTGGGTCAACAGGTGAAGTATCCACCTCCTGTCTGTGCTGTGAAGGGCTCGACCGTCACCCTCCCCTGCACCTTTGAACCAGTAAAGTCCTACAAACTGGATGGGAAAGAAGTTTCTACAAAGATCGTCAGAGTCCGCTGGTGTCAGAACCATGAGATTTGTCAGGGCTCAATTCCGTCTGTGTATGACAGTGATTCAACGAACAACGACCCTCGTTATAAATACCTCGGAGACAAGACGGGAGACTGCACGCTACAGATCACAGATATACAGACGGAAGACAGCAAGACGTTTCGATTCAGAATGGAAGCTGAGCACGGAGGAGGACATTTTACTGGACGATCAGGAGTGGAAGTCACCGTCACTGGTGAGTACAGGACTAATACACCAAGTATCACCTTTACCTGTTTTCTGGTTTTAATGAGGTGAGCCACGTTGATGTGTTTCAGACTCTGTCCAGCTGAACATTAACGGCCCCACAAGAGACTTCAGAGCAGGTGAAGCGGTCACTCTGTCCTGCACTGCTCGCTGCACTTTCCACCAACTGGAGGTCACCTGGGTCAAAAATGGCCACGCCCTCTCAGAGAATGGCCCCGCCCTTTGGCTCAGCTCTCTGACTGCAAAGGATTCTGGGAACTACACCTGTGGTTTGAAGAAGAGTGCCGACAGACGTTCTCTGCCGTACAGGCTGCACGTGGAGCCTGGAGACCAAGGTCGGTTTGATCGTCTTTAGTCATGTGACACGACCTTTGACCTCGATGTTTGATGACTTCTGTCTGTTTCACAGCACCGGGCAGCGTGGACAAGATGCTGGTTATTCGCGTGGTTCTCTTCACGCTGCACACTGTGCTCATCGTCATCGTGGCAACCGTCATCATCAAGACGTAAGTTTGACCGTCAGGAACCAAAAAACATCTCTGAGACGTCTCGGTCCTGTCTAAAACCTGGACGTAGTCTCTGAGACGTCTCGGTCCTGTCTAAAACCTGGACGTAGTCTCTGAGACGTCTCGGTCTTGTCTAAAACCTGGACGTAGTCTCTGAGACGTCTCGGTCTTGTCTAAAACCTGGACGTAGTCTCTGTGACGTTCCTGCAGACTGTCTAAAACCTGGACGTAGTCTCTGAGACATCCCCGCAGACTGTCTTTATAACCCCGAGGGTCTGAGTACACCTGCCCGGGCGTGAAGCATGACGCGCACCTGAAACATGTTGAAAAGTGTTGGTTCTTTATCACGGTCTGATCTTCGTCGTGTCGTCTTTCGTCTTCACAGAGGAGCGTGCAGGAGAGCAGCAGCACAGAGCTGAAGATCGAGGTGAGTCCACACTACAAACATAAAAACAGAGTTATGAACATTATCTTCCTCCTAAATGTGACATGTCGCACACTGACAGGAACATTTCTGTTATTTAAAGCAGATAGAAACGATGTCATTTCCTCTTCCTGTTTCTGAAAGCTGTGAACTTTCCACAGGCGGCCTCTGATGGTGACGCGCTCGCTCACAGCCGTACACTGGACTGAACAACGTCTGTTCGTTTGGTCACGCTTCATGCTTTGAAATGTTTTATGATGTCAGGTGACTTTGAAAGCCACTTTAATAAATACAGTATTATTATTATTATTATTATTATTATTATTACTGCACGTCTACAGTAAAATCCAGTCGATCCTGTTCAACTTCACATATTTCACGAGGCCGGTTTTGATTTTACTGTGAAGTATGACTGTGTTTTCCTGTTTACAGTAATATATATTTCATGTTTCAAAACTTTTGTTTATACGTAAATTTCATGTAATTGATACAGAATAAATTATTCCATATTACCCGTAAGTAATTATACAGTAAAACAATGTAATATTTAATGACATACATTTAGATACATGCAGTCCTTTTTTATTGTAAAATCTACAACATACCTTAACCGTGAAATCTGCAGTCCTGACGTCCTGTGACTGAAACATTAATGAAGGTTAACTGTACGGAAAATTCTGCCAACCACAGCTGGAAGGTTTTATTTGTTTTCACAGACGGTTGTTAAATCCTGAACAGAAGAAGTTTGGTGGAACTTCTTTTTAACGTTTTTGATTCATTTTAATTTTAAAGTTAACGTCATGTTTTAACTCATAACTACTCACGTACGTGTGCGAGCTCCGACTGCGTATCAGACCGATGCTGAAACTAAATGAAAAACGTATTCTAACATCCCAGCGTAGTATTTGTTATTTCCACAGTCCTCCGTGTACCATCGGCGGGACTCGTACCACAGTTTGAGAAACATTGCTCTTTAGGACAGACCTGATGTTACGGAGCTGACCTGTGAGGGAAGGAAACTCTTACAAGCCCAATACAACATTATAGTGTGAGTGTGTGTGTGTGTGTGTTAATGAGCGGTTCATGTCGCATGTGTGTGTGTGTCTCTGAGGCTCTTTGACTCGACTTGTTTTCAAACTTCATCTATCTAATAAAGTTCAGAACAGTTCATGTATTCTGATCATTTTCATTATGGATTATCTGTTGATCAGTCTGTTGATCAGTCTGTTGATCAGTCTGTTGATCAGCGTGCTGTCATGGAGGAAAATGCTCATAGAAAGTAATTAGAAGACATTTTATGATGATTTAGTTAAAAGTGATCAATGGAATAATCATTGCAGTAAACCGTTTGTTTGTTATTAATGTCAGTGCTGATTAATGTGCCTAATACTAACAGCTGAACAGAACAGAAACAATACACAGACAGACAGGTACAGACAGACAGACAGGTACAGGCAGACAGGTACAGGTAGGTACAGGCAGACAGGTACAGACAGACAGACAGGTACAGGCAGACAGGTACAGGTAGGTACAGGCAGACAGGTACAGACAGACAGACAGGTACAGGCAGGTACAGGCAGACAGGTACAGACAGACAGACAGGTACAGGTAGGTACAGGCAGACAGGTACAGACAGACAGACAGGTACAGGCAGGTACAGGCAGACAGGTACAGACAGACAGACAGGTACAGGCAGGTACAGGCAGACAGGTACAGGTAGGTACAGGCAGACAGGTACAGGTAGGTACAGGCAGGTACAGGTAGGTACAGGCAGACAGACAGACAGACAGGTACAGGCAGGTACAGGTAGGTACAGGTAGGTACAGGCAGGCAGACAGACAGGTACAGGTAGGTACAGGCAGGCAGACAGACAGGTACAGGTAGGTACAGGCAGGCAGACAGACAGACAGACAGGTACAGGCAGGTACAGACAGACCGGTACAGGCAGGTACAGACAGACAGGTACAGGCAGACAGGTACAGGTAGGTACAGGCAGACAGGTACAGACAGACAGACAGGTACAGGCAGACAGGTACAGGTAGGTACAGGCAGACAGGTACAGACAGGCAGACAGGTACAGGCAGACAGGTACAGGTAGGTACAGGCAGACAGGTACAGACAGGCAGACAGGTACAGGTAGGTACAGGCAGACAGGTACAGGTAGGTACAGGCAGGTACAGGCAGACAGGTACAGGTAGGTACAGGCAGACAGACAGACAGGTACAGGCAGGTACAGGCAGACAGGTAGGCAGACAGACAGACAGACAGGTACAGGCAGGCAGACAGACAGACAGACAGGTACAGGCAGGTACAGACAGACAGGTACAGGCAGGTACAGACAGACAGGTACAGGCAGACAGGTACAGGCAGGTACAGACATTTACTCACAGTATTTAAAGTTTCCTTCATGGAGATGTGCATATGGCAGACAGGTACAGGTACAGACAGGTACAGGTACAGACAGGTACAGGCAGTATTTTACTCACAGTCTCCTTCATGAAGATGAACTCTGTGTCCACGTTGCCCTGTATCATCCCGCTGTGACGCCATCTTGTTTGTTTATGGACACAACTTTTCCCGCCATGCTGCTGCTAACGAGATGAAGTACCGAGCCAGGCGAGCTAACTGCTTCAGGTGACTTTGTGGAATATTACAGACAGTTTAACAGACCGCTGCCTGTCTGTCCACCTGTCTGCCTGCCTGTCTGTCCACATTTGACCGTTTGAAGTGTTTTAATCAGCTGCTGCTCCTCTGGCCGGTCGCTGTTAGGGTGTAATACCGTCTTTGACCACACAGACCGCCGTTAGAATGAAGAGGGGCGCTGTTTCATTTATTTTAGCAGTTGGAAAAGCGGCTCATAGGTTCACTCATTAAAATAAAAACACAATTTACAATTTATTATTCAAAGATTTATTTATTTAATTAGAGACGACTACAAACTGTCCACGTGCACCGATGGAGGAAATATTCAGATGTTTTACAGGTAAATGGAGTGAAGGTAAGATATGTACTCCGAGTACGGAAGCTGAGAGCGGCCACAATTTTTAAATTCCATTACCTCCAGTTAATTATCCCGTTAACGAGAAACCAAAGCTCGTTTTGTTGAGATAATTTAAGTCTTCTGTCAAACTGACAGGTGGTTACATTTCAAAAGAAACACTCACTTTTATTTATTTGAATTTTTTTTATTAAATGTCAGAATAATACAAAGATCATGTCATTCATGTTGCTGCTGAATCTTCGTACAGTATTTTGCATTTAGCACAAACTAATTTATTTTACAAGCACAGAGGAGAATCATGGAAATATACAGTTTACAAAAAACATCCAAAAATAAACTTTACTTGGTCCTGAACAATTAAAGTTCATCGTGTTGATATAAAAACAGATGTCTGGATCGTCTGACAAAAAGAAATAAATCTTATTTTTAATGTTCATTTTTCCAGTGTATTTAATGATTGATGTGTGATTGTCTTTGTCTGTATGGAAAAAGTGCCCAAATGCTAAAATTAAAGGATAAAAACAGATTTCTTCATCCATCATCAGAACAAAATCTGATGGTTTGAAAATGTTTTCAAAAATATTTCACATTTTTTCACCCTCAGACAGAACCAAGAAGTCAAACATTAAAATTAATATTTCAAACATTATTAATGCATCAAAATTAAGATTCTGTGTCACGTTTAGGACGTCACACTACTTCTGCTTGGTTTGTTTTAGTTCAGATTTTCTGTGAATTGATGAAAAAACTGAAATACGTAGAAATATGTGACCACTCATCAAATACTCTGAAACACTCAAAAAGAACAAATAAAAGAAGTCGTATTTGTTTTGTTCAAACTTGCAGTCCACTTCATTTTCTGGGCATAACAATTAAAATGTGAAGAAGAAAAACATCTTTTAAAAATGAACGTCAGATTTGGGGTTAATAAAAATCTTTCTTAAATTATTAGAGAAGTTTTAATTTGAAATAATTAAAATCCAGACAGGAAATAATAATCAGCTGATTGGTGATTTTTCTCATAATCGTTCATGTTCAGGCAGATTTTATATAAAGAGAAAAGTTCCTTCATAAAAACATCAAAAATACAAAGTGATCAAAGACGAGTGTTAAAATCAGCGGAACAGGAAGCAGAGTGAGGAATGATCCTTTCAAATTAAAAGTAATGATCAAATGAATTACTGAAGTTCAAAGCACTAAGATAACGTCTGCACAAGTCGAAGGACATAAAACGATATCAAAAACATTAAATTCAGCTTCAGGAAATAAAGAACAAACGGCCCGACTCCATATAAGGTCCTGAGACGACACAGGAAGTCATTTTTAGGAACCATCTTTGAAGTGGTGGTGGAACGACCTGATTGGTCCGTGGGGAGGTCAGAGGTCGGCCATGTTTATCTGGCTCATCGAGCTGAACGAGCAGCTTTTGGCAAAGGATCATGGGAAACGTTTGGCAACGTTTGTGCCGTTAATGTTTAAAAAGAAAACAAAAAAATCTGATTGGTTCAGATGCAGAGAGACTGAGCGGTTTGATGATGAGAGCCAATCAGATTCAGAGTTGTGAGACAGCGATTTTAATTATTTAGAGTTAGCTGTGTTAGCTGTTAGCACTTTCTGTTAGCGTTGTCCTCTGAGCTGTTTTATTTCAAGTGAAACCTTCAACAACAAATCCTCAGATGGAAACTTTTCTCAGTGTCTGTGAAGTGAAACACAAACTGCAGTTCCTCTAATGTCCACTTGAGGCTGGCTCCAGAAGTGAGTCAGTCTCCATAAGTCCCCATGTTAGACAGCAGAAACAAACATGTTTACAGTTTTGGTCTCTGTAGCTAATTTCCCCGCAGGGTGTCCGCAGCCTCAGTTTGGGAACCTCAACCTTCGAGCCAATCATTAATTTATTTAGATATTTGTATTTCAGGATGTTCAGTAAAAACAGTTATAGAATGAAAGGAGGACGTGTTGGCTGTTTAGTGGTTCTGTAGTTTTAGTGTCTCTGAGCGTTTGTGTTGGTTGCGTACTGATGGAGGCTCTGCGCTCTGATTGGATGATTGATTATTGCTGATCGCAGAGCGTCCTCAGCGGTGGTAACGACTAAAACAGGTTATTAAAAATGGACGTCAGGTGAGCGCCGCTCGATGAAGCTCCGCCCTGGTCTTAAAGTAACAGTGCGTAAAAAGAAGTCTGACCTCTGAGCGCGGCGCACACACATCAACTCAAACACACTTATTCTGCCTGGCCATTGGCCGGCTGGAGTTTCTCCACCTCAGCGCTCTCCGCTGGCACCGCCCCTCCCGCCACCGCCGGGACGCCGTTACTGGACTGTGACTTCCCGTCTTTCCTAAAGGGAAGGCCGTGATCCTTCACAAAGAGGCCGACGTCAACGAAGAACAGCACCGACGCCAAGAAACCAAACGCCTGGAAGAGGAGGCGACCAACAACGTGAGAGGAAAGGAGGAGATAAAAAAAGGAGGAGGCAGGAGAAGTAAGAAGGCGATATCAAAGGAAGGAGGAGGCGTCTTCTTACCACAGCACTTCTCTCCATCGTCGTGTTGCTGTTGTCTGAAGCAAAAACGATGGAGGCGATTAAAAACACCACGCCGATGACAGCCGTGTACACAAAGTCCTGCAGGAGAGGGAGGAGGAGGAGGAGAGGGTGGAGGAGCAGGAGAGGGAGGACAGGGGAAGGAGGAGCAGAGGGTGGAGGAGGAGGAGAGGTTTACTTTAGTTTAGGCTCCTGAAGGTCACATGACTCCGCTCTCACGTCAGTACATATGAAGCTACAGCCAGCAGCTAGTTAGCTTAGCTTAGCTTAGCTTAGCTTAGCATGCACCTGGAAACAGGTGGGAACAGCTCGGAGTCATGGCGCACTTTGGTTTGTTTTTCCCGCCACCTAACTTAAACATTCCCGCCACTCGGGGGCAGCCTCGCGCCTCACCGCGTCCATCCGCCGGAAGTCCGTCAGCACCAGCAGAAGAAGAGCAGGGCACTGCTAGCTGTTGTGCTAATCGATAATCGATAGCTTCGTTACTCCCGTTCGGCTGTTTCCGTCCGCGTTCGGCGCCGGGACGATGCCGTGGCGGTGCTGTGTTCCCGGGTGTAAAGGCTACGACGAGGCGAAGTCAATGGGCGTCGTGTTTCACGGCTTACCGACCCGGGACCCGCAGCGCTGCCGGACCTGGCTCAAAGCGATCCAGAACCCCAGACTGGACGAAGACACGCCGGTGTCCCGGTACGGCGGAGTCCGGGTGTGCAGCCTCCACTTCACCCCGGAGGACTACGAGGAGGACTTCCGGGCCAAGATACTCAACATAGCGCCCAAACCGATGTTGAAGAGCGGCGCTGTGCCGTCAGTGTTCCCCGGGAGACAGCACGCTGAGCCCGGCAGCCCCGAAACACGTCCACCGGCCCCGAAGAGAAGCAGGACACAGGTGAGCATCCGGTTCTTACCTGTGAGGAGTTAATTCACCTGTGTGTCTTTAACACGTCATAAAAACTCCAGTCTCTGTGAGTCCCCACAGACTGTCTAAAACCTGGACGTAGTCTCTGTGACGTCCCGGCAGACTGTCTAAAACCTGGACGTAGTCTCTGAGACGTCCCCGCAGACTGTCTAAAACCTGGACGTAGTCTCTGAGACATCCCCGCAGACTGTCTAAAACCTGGACGTAGTCTCTGTGACGTCCCCGCAGACTGTCTAAAACCTGGACGTAGTCTCTGAGACGTCCCGGCAGACTGTCTAAAACCTGGACGTAGTCTCTGAGACTGTCGCAGACTGTCTAAAACCTGGACGTAGTCTCTGTGACGTCCCGGCAGACTGTCTAAAACCTGGACGTAGTCTCTGAGACGTCCCCGCAGACTGTCTAAAACCTGGACGTAGTCTCTGAGACATCCCCGCAGACTGTCTAAAACCTGGACGTAGTCTCTGTGACGTCCCCGCAGACTGTCTAAAACCTGGACGTAGTCTCTGAGACGTCCCGGCAGACTGTCTAAAACCTGGACGTAGTCTCTGAGACTGTCGCAGACTGTCTAAAACCTGGACGTAGTCTCTGTGACGTCCCGGCAGACTGTCTAAAACCTGGACGTAGTCTCTGAGACGTCCCCGCAGACTGTCTAAAACCTGGACGTAGTCTCTGAGACTGTCGCAGACTGTCTAAAACCTGGACGTAGTCTCTGAGACATCCCCGCAGACTGTCTAAAACCTGGGCGTAGTCTCTGAGACGTGTTTCCTGGCTTCATCTTGTCTGTCTCTTTCAGGCGTCCTGTGGAGGAGCAGCGAGCTCCTCCTCTCAGCCTCCTCCTGCTCCTCCTCCTCCAGCAGCGGTGGCACCAGATGAAAGCTTCTGCATCGTGGTGTCGGTCGACCCGTTGGACTCAGAACCGGAGTTCAACTCTGCGACGACGTCGGAGGAGTCGGATGAAGACACGGACTGCACGGTGGTTTACAACCGCAGCCTGATGGAGCTGTTCAGGATGTGTCAGACCTGCGGGCAGCCAATCACAGAGAAGCAGGTGTTCCACTCCGGAGCCCAGACGAGGGTGAAGTGGAGCTGTCATGGAGGACACTCCGGGACGTGGAAGTCCTCGCCTCACCTGAGAGACGTGCTGCCAAGAAGTCCACCTGCTGTACTCGAACTGTCCAACTGAGAGGACGGACCTTTGTTTAGAGATTCATTTACTCTGAGAGGACGAGGACGGATGATGGAGGACGAGGACAGAGGAGGACGATTTCGGCGCTCGGTGCAGGTCAGTGTTCTGTTTGACTTGATGACATCATCACACGGCGACAGCGTGGTCATTAACCTCGTCATGTTTTTGTTGACAGCTGTGAGCCAATCAGCTTCAGAGGACGACCCGAGTCCCACCTGACCGCCATCATTACCCGGCCCAAGGTCAGCACGCCGCCGCCACGAGAGATCTGTCCGACCAATGAGACGACAGCTCATTAATATGCAGCTGTCATCACCTGGACAGGTGCGTCCACTACAGGTGAATACTGAGTGTTACAGCTGATCGCCGTCACATGTCCGTCCACCAGGAACGTTTCAGGAACGTTTCAGGAACGTTTCCTTTTGTCTTAAAGTTTACACAGTGTTTTATTTTGAAAATCGTTCATGTCTGTGTCTGACTTCCTGTCAGCTGCTCTGTGATAAATTAGCTGTCAGTGCTAATCGCTAACATGACAGACAACTTTCATCACTTCCTGTTGGTCTTCATTGAACGGTTGTGACATCACAGTGTTGATTTAAACACACACACACACACACACACACACACACACAGCCTCTGCTGACTCGTTATCTCTGCAGGTGAATGAAGCCGCTTAACGACACCTGGACGTCCTCCTGAGCCCGTCCTCACTCAGCTGATTGGACCGGTTCTGTTCAACAGACTTGAAGACTGATCTGAAGACTGTGTAAAGACTGATCTTAAGACTGTGTAAAGACTGATCTGAAGACTGTGTAAAGACTGATCTTAAGACTGTGTAAAGACTGATCTGAAGACTGTGTAAAGACTGATCTGAAGACTGTGTAAAGACTGATCTTAAGACTGTGTAAAGACTGATCTGAAGACTGTTTTAATGTTCAAACAAACACGGAGCTTCACAAGTCTTCGATGATGAAATCGAGTCAACAAAGTTTAATTATTACAATTAAAAATGAAGTTTTATGACACTTTGATCAATAATCAAAGTGTCGTTTGATTGGACAGACAGACGAGCTGTTTCCAGTCCTTATGCTAAGCTAGGCTAACGTAAAAACAGGCGCTTCAGTGTTTCCTTTCCTACCTCCTTCACCTAAGGAAAGGAGATGATGCAGTTTGTAGTTTCACTCAAATAAATAAATATTTTTTTCTGATGGATGAATATTAATGTACAAATAAAGTCAGATTTATGTCAGATTAATATAACAAACGTCTGTTTCTTTATTCATTTAGTTTTTATTTTATTTTGAAAGATCTGTTGCAAAGAGCGGGAAAACGTAACACGGCCGCTTATGGACGGAATGTTCTGAGCTGGAGTCACGTGACCAGTAGAGAGGAAGGAGGGACACAAATGTCCATAGATCCGGTTTAAACCGCTCTCGCACAAATAATTTAAGGTCCCGTCGTAGTAAAAGCCGCGCTGCTCGCTCACATGTGTCTGCCGACACTGTCAGGCTTTTAGTTTTGGCTCAGGTGTGTCAGGATCATCACCTGTTCATGTTAACGGAGCACAGAACGTTCTGGAGCCGCTGATCTTTGCGTCGCTCTGACGGACACGCAGACGATCAGAGCACACTCGGATGATGAAGATGGCGTTCGTTCGTGGATACGGCGCGCTGACAGCGTCTGTTGTTGGACGGTGTCTGAATGACAAACAGTGACAGGTGAGTCTTACCAGGCTCGGCCAGCAGGTGATGCCCACGCGCGTGTGCAGGGTGGTGGAGAGGAGGACGAGGAGCAGCAGGGTGAAGAGGAAGGCGGTGCAGCTCACAAACTCAAAGAAGTACAGGGCGGAGCACTGCACACAGCTGTTCACCACTTCCTCCAGGATGAAGGCCACGAAGGACAGCAGCTGACGCAGAGACAGGAAACACCACCAGTCAGACCATATATGGGCATCGGCACCAGCATCATGTACAGCGCTGTGGCTGACAGGAAGCTGCTCATCAACACGATGACGCAACTTTATTTCTGACAGCTGAACATCACATGTTAAACTAGCTGCTGTTAGCTAATGTTAGCTCAGTTTGTTAGCTAATGTTAGCTCAGTGTTAGTGTTTATACCATCGGGAAGAAGAAGAGGTGAGCGGAGCCACAGCTCACCAATACGTCATCATTCATCTATAATGAATATTAGTGATTATCATGGATCTCATTAGCTGCTGAAATCTATAAATAATGTGTGAACTGTCCAGTGAGCAGAGAGAGTGACTCTTGATGTTTCCAGTCTGAGCTGAGTAAAAGCTGTGCAGCTGCTGACGCCGTGTGTTTTATTAAAAGTTCCTGTTGTGGTCGGACCAGGCCCGGGTGTGCCTAAACCACACTGAGTCAACAGGAAGTGGGAAGGGGAGGAGGTCAGCTCACCCCCACACTGGAATATTTACGGGTACGATCCAAACAAAGTTTTTAGTTTAACGTCTCTGTGAAGTCAAGCAAGAGCCAATGAACCTAAGCTAAGCGCTAATTAACTTAACAGGCAGCAGAACCGGGCTCAGCAGCCTCTGAGACCAACGGGGAACGTTACACTACTGAGGTGATCTGAAGTCCCGCCCCGTCTGACTGTTTTCACAGGAAACGTAAAAATGAGGAAGTAAACAGAACTTCCGGTTTGATGTGGATCATCTGAGACGTTACTGAACCAGAAATAAACTGCGTCAATTTAAATAAACTGAAGGATGTAGAAATAACTCCATCATGATGGAGCCCTGCCACTGCTACGCTAACTTAGCTCACAGTATCATTTAGCAGGAAGTCAAACTGTCATTACAGCACGAGCTGAAGCTAGTCCCTTTGCATGCTAATTTCAGTAGATACATCAACACAGACAGACGTGTAAGGTTAGCTCAGTTTGTTAGCTGCTGTTAGCTAATGTTAGCTCAGTTTGTTAGCTGCTGTTAGCTAATGTTAGCTCAGTTTGTTAGCTAAGGTTAGCTAATGTTAGCTCAGTTTGTTAGCTAAGGTTAGCTCAGTTTGTTAGCTGCTGTTAGCTAAAGTTAGCTCAGTTTGTTAGCTGCTGTTAGCTAATGTTAGCTCAGTTTGTTAGCTGCTGTTAGCTAAAGTTAGCTCAGTTTGTTAGCTGCTGTTAGCTAAAGTTAGCTCAGTTTGTTAGCTGCTGTTAGCTAAAGTTAGCTCGGTTTGTTAGCTGCTGTTAGCTAAGGTTAGCTCAGTTTGTTAGCTGCTGTTAGCTAATGTTAGCTCAGTTTGTTAGCTGCTGTTAGCTAAAGTTAGCTCAGTTTGTTAGCTGCTGTTATCCTTTCCGACTTCTTGAGCGTTATCTTTGAGGTGGACCGCCTCGAACACTTCAGGAATCAAACCAAGCTCAGCTTAAACAGACCTGATGCATCATTAATAAGCGTCAGACGTGTGGTTCACTCTGACTTCACTGCAGACAGTGTGGTGAGGTTTGGGCCACAGAGCTGAAACCACGGCAACACGACGAACTGTTGCAGAGTTCAGCTCTGATTTCTGACTCTTTAAGTGTGTGTGTGTGTGAGAATGTGTGTGTGTGTGTGTGTGTGTGAGAACATATGTGTGTGTGTGTGTGGAAAGTTTAATTAAAATGTTACAAATGTTTAATTTCTCTCAGGTTAATTCTGACGTTTGTTTGCTGCTACTGGTCGCTTGGCTTCAGGATCAATAACATATCTAAAAGAAGATCAATCAGAGCTGCACTATGTCCTACATCTCCCACGATGCAACAGGGCAGAGCTGGTTAAAGTCTCTCTCCATGAAACAGTCTCTGAAACCAGCGCCATCATAGAAGCAACCTGTTTTATACAATGTTACATTTATGTTGTGGAAATGTTTGAAATGAGTTCACCAGACTTCACCCAAACACACCAGACAGGAAGTGAAGGAGGTCGAGAAACGAGGTCAGACCGATGGCGTGATGTCAGCGTGACATCATCAAAACGGTAAAAACTAAACAGAAACGTTTCAGGAACGGAGAGTTTTATTTTGAAAATCCACTGGGTCCGTACTGTTTCTATGTGTGACTTCCTGTCGGCTCGAGCTGCTCTGTGCAGATTCTGAACCGGGCCGTGGTGGTTCTGCTGGGTTCTGAAACATCGACTAGAACGACTGTGATCATCTTCAGTGCAGTCTAACGAGTTCAACACAAATAAACCAAAAGATCACGGCAGCACCAACTGCTTCAGCTTCACCTCCACCCTGACAGATGTGCCTGTTGTGCCAGAACAGGAGCTGTGCGAGTGTTAGCGACGTAACCAGGCTCAGCAGCTTCTATGGACATGATGGCAGAGGAGCAGAGAGTGAAGAGGACGCTGACGGAGGAAGCTAAGAAGAGAAAAGGAGAGAGTGAGCGAGCAAGAAGCCGCCGGACAAGAGTAAATCTGGGACTGACTTTTAGTGGTTGGTGAGAGCTTGGTGAAATAAAAGGCTGAAAGACAGACGCCGAGCTGGGCTGACTGCTGCTGGACTAGTCAGTGATATTAGCTGCTGCTGTTGGTGAGAGCTTGGTGAAATAAAAGTAATGTAATCAGAACAAATACTTGAGTACAGCTGAACACAGTCACCACAGTGTGATCACACTCATGAGCTGTGCGGAGACCAAAACAAACAGACTTCATGTTTCAGTCTGTTGACAGTAATCAGAGGAAACAGGAAGCTTCACTCGCTTTCTTTATTGTATCTTTATGTGGATCGGACAGACGACGTCCTCACGTCCATCAGGGCTCATACATCCAGTGTACAGTCACAGTCAGGCTCTGTTTGACTTTGCAGATCTCTCTGCTGTGACAGTATGAACTACAGAAGCGTCAGCTCTGAAGGCCCCATGTACAGACCCTGTGGGGGGTTATAATCACCAACAACCAATGAAATGAGAGGATTACAGGATTACCAGTCACGTCTGCTCTCACCTGGAAGAAGGTGTTCCAGATTTGCTCCACTCACATTTATCGTGAATCAAAAGTTTTTAACTGGTCGTGGTCCTGATGGATGACTCAGCAGACTAACATCATGTGGACTATTTCCAGCGGTGGAAGGATCCTCGCTCAGGCCTGTGTGTGACCTCTGAGTGGATCTTCCTCTTCCACATGGAAGTGAAAGTGCTGCAGAGCACATCTCTCAGCCGCTGGCCCTCCGGTGTCGCAACAGTTAACGGCAGAAGACGGGGGAGGACGGGGGAGGATGGGGGAGGACAAAGGCTGCATCCGGCCTGCACAGTGCTCACATCACTGAGCTGGACTAAAAGAGGATGTACATGTTGGAAAATAATCAAAGTGATCTGCAGACACACCGACGGCTTCAGGAGAACAACTGAAGTACTGCAGGACAAGTACTAATACAGGCTGAACACCCGCTGAACACCCGCTGAACACACCCTGAACACACCCCGAACACACCCCGAACACACGCCGAACACACGCCGAACACACCCTGAACACACGCTGAACACACGCTGAACACCCGCTGAACACCCGCTGAACACACCCTGAACACACCCCGAACACACGCCGAACACACGCCGAACACACCCTGAACACACGCTGAACACACCCTGAACACACGCTGAACACCCGCTGAACACCCGCTGAACACACCCTGAACACACCCCGAACACACCCCGAACACACGCCGAACACACGCTGAACACACCCTGAACACACGCTGAACACACCCTAAACACACCCTGAACACACCCTGAACACACGTTGAACACACGTTGAACACAGGCTGAACACACGCTGAACACACCCTGAACACACCTTGAACACACGCTGAACACACGCTGAACACAGGCTGAACACACGCTGAACACCCGCTGAACACCCGCTGAACACACCCTGAACACACCCTGAACACACCCTGAACACACCCTGAACACACCCTGAACACACGCTGAACACACGCTAAACACACCCTGAACACACCCTGAACACAGGCTGAACACACCTTGAACACACCCTAAACACACCTTGAACACACCCTGAACACACCCTGAACACACGCTGAACACACCCTGAACACACCCTGAACACATGCTGAACACACCCTGAACACACGCTGAACACATGCTGAACACACCCTGAACACACCCTGAACACACCTTGAACACACCCTGAACACACGCTGAACACAGGCTGAACACACGCCGAACACATGCCGAACACACCCTGAACACACCCTGAACACACCCTGAACACACGCTGAACACACCCTGAACACACCCTGAACACACCCTGAACACACGCTGAACACACCCTGAACACACCCTGAACACACCCTGAACACACAGACAGCTCTGCTAACGAGGACGTGGACAGACAGCTGACATCGTTAACAGCTGCTGACCAAACGAACGCTTCAATTCAGACCGACGGCGTGATGTCAGCGTGACATCATCAAAACGGTAAAAACTAAACAGAAACGTTTCAGGAACGGAGAGTTTTATTTTGAAAATCCACTGGGTCCGTACTGTTTCTATGTGTGACTTCCTGTCGGCTCGAGCTGCTCTGTGCAGATTCTGAACCGGGCCGTGGTGGTTCTGCTGGGTTCTGAAACATCGACTAGAACGACTGTGATCATCTTCAGTGCAGTCTAACGAGTTCAACACAAATAAACCAAAAGATCACGGCAGCACCAACTGCTTCAGCTTCACCTCCACCCTGACACACCCTGAACACACGCTGAACACACGCTGAACACATGCTGAACACACCCTGAACACACGCTGAACACATGCTGAACACACCCTGAACACACGCTGAACACACGCTGAACACATGCTGAACACACCCTGAACACACGCTGAACACACCCTGAACACACAGACAGCTGACATCGTTAACAGCTGCTGACCAAACAAACGCTTCAATTAAATAAAAGTTTGTTTCCAAAACAACAACAATCTAATCTAACAGTCTGTGAGCTCTGGGCTCTAACGTGTGGTCCAGGTACAGAAACCACCTGTGCAGGTAGGGGGCGTGGCCTCAGTAGCCCTGCAGATGTTCAGGTGTACCTGCATCAATCTAGCTGTTTCAGTTGAGATGATGATGAAGTTCCCTGTTAAAGGGCCGACCTTCAATGTTGTAAATTCCCGTGGAAAGTTTCAAACTTCCCAGAATTTTGCAACCCTAGTTGACTGACGCTGAGGTTAGCTCATGTTTGTTTTCCTTGAAGAACTCCAGAGGTTCTGTTCAGAGACGCAGTCAGGTCCAACAGGACCAGAACTTCCTGTCTCCATCTCTGTTATGGACTCACCACTTCCAGGACCTTCACCACGAAGCGGGCCTTGCACAGAACCTCTGAGGGCCCGATGAACCAGGACGACTTCGGGTTGGGCGACGTCGTCGAGCCGTAAACTTCAGTCGCCATGACGGAGCTGAGGACGCACAGGACACAGGAAGTGAGACGTCAGACTGTCCATGAACGCGCCAAAATAAAAGCTTGTCTCAATGTTAACAGTTCGTTCATGACATCACCTGCAGGTGAGATGACGCTCTGCGCTGTCAGTCATCAACCAATCAGAGCGCAGAGCGTCCATCAGACATGACCAAAGTTAGTGAAAGTTTGGACTACAAACATGGAGGTCAGTGTGTTTGACTGAGTTTATATGAAGAGTGAAAGTGAAAGGACTGACAGGTGAGAGGACAGACAGGTGAGAGGACAGACAGGTGAGCAAAGCAAACACTGAAAGTCTGTGTGTGTGTTTATGGCTGTGGTTTCGTGTCCACGCGCGGGACGGATGTTTAATGTGTTTCCGGTTTAAACGTCGTTTCTGAATGAAAGAAATTACAAATATGATGTGACACATGTTTAATGATCGCAGTCCGGCTCGGCTCGGCTCGGCTCGGCCTAAAATCTGCCAAACTCGCGCGCTCATACAGGAAGTTCTTTTAGCTATAAAAAGGTGATGAAAGCTGGATGTTTCAAAATAAACTCACCTTCAGGTGTGTTCAGGTGACAAAAAGAAACTTTACACAACTTCAACGTCAACTTGTTGCTTTGTCTGCTGCTCAACGCAACTTCACGCGAACTTCCGCATTTACACACCTTTTTTATTTTGTCAAGTCAGCCGGAAGTAGCCCAGCTTCTTCCGGCTCAACCCTTCAAATTAAGAGTTTGTTTATGGGGGCCTTTGACGATTGTTTTTTGATTCTTTTGTTTTTTCAAACAATCAAACATCCTCATTTTCAAAATAAAATTATGTGACAAAAACTGCACAGTCTCACAGACATCACAGAGACTACGTCCAGGTTTTAGACAGTCTGCGGGGACGTCACAGAGACTACGTCCAGGTTTTAGACAGTCTGCGGGGACGTCACAGAGACTACGTCCAGGTTTTAGACAGTCTGCGGGGACGTCTCAGAGACTATGTCCAGGTTTTAGACAGTCTGCGGGGACGTCACAGAGACTACGTCCAGGTTTTAGACAGTCTGCGGGGACGTCACAGAGACTACGTCCAGGTTTTAGACAGTCTGCGGGGACGTCACAGAGACTATGTCCAGGTTTTAGACAGTCTGCGGGGACGTCTCAGAGACTACGTCCAGGTTTTAGACAGTCTGCGGGGACGTCACAGAGACTACGTCCAGTCACAGTGAAGATTGGACCAGTCACGCTTGTTAACTTCATGCTTTTATTCTGAAATAGAACAGGGACACTTCCGGTTTTATTTTGGCGGTCTTGACTCATCAGTTGTGATGCGTTTAAAACCGTTTGGAAATGTGAGCCTTCTCAACTGGTGCGTTCATGTACTGCTGGAAATCTTCGTGTTGATGTAAATTACACACACGTGACATAAATACCCGAAATATTTATTTATACTATTTAATATTACTTAGTACTCTTTAGTACTAGTACTTGACACTAGATTAGGGCTTACTACTATGTAAAAGTATCCAAATATTAGTACCAAAGTAAGGTAGTCATTATGATGATTTGTTGTATTAATAATCTGAATATTTTAAGTAAGTAAATATAAACATACAGTATTCTCTGAGATGTGTTATATGACTTCAGTACTTTAACAGTGTGAGTTCAAATATTTTTAAAATGAATGAATTTATTATCAGAGTACTCACACTGTTAAAATATATTAAATATTCAAACGTCTGATCACTGACTGAACGACTGCAAACATGATTAATATAATACATATTTTTTACAGTGTAAGAATAAAATCATTGATTTTATTTCATGATACGGTTTGATAAGCGTTTATTTAACCGTCATATGAAATATTTATCTGACTGAATTTAAAAACATTAAATATTCATTAATCTTCATGTTCGTTGTTCCTGTTTCTGACCTGCAGGAGGTGCTGCAGCCCGCTCTTCTCTCCTCCCTCCTCCTCTTCTCCCCCCCTACTGTGTATGCATGTGTGTGTGTGTGTGCGTGTGTGTGTGTGTGTGTGTGCGTGTGTGTTATGAGGCTTCCCCCGTCATAAAGCTGAGAGAGGCTGCTGGAGGCTGTAGAGGCTCTCCATCAGCCAGAGGAGGAGGAGGAGGAGGAGGAGGAGGATGAAGGAGCAGAGTGTCGGTCAGCGTGGAGCTGATCTCACTTCAGTCTGTCGGAGCTCTCAAACTTTCTCCTGATTTTCTTCTTCATGCAGCTGTGAGCAGGTAAGACTGTTTGATTCATTCATAATAAGAAGAGCTCTGAGCTCAGCTTCTCACACACACACACACTGTGTGTGTGTGTGTGAACGCTGACTGATCTCAGCCAGCTCCACACGTCACATTTATTATTACTATTATTATTATTGTTCTCATTATGCAGTCTGTTTTCACTCTGTAAAAACATGAGCAAGATAAAAATATCAACTGTTTTAAAATGATGTGTGAAAATAATAATAAATAATTTATAATAATTTATACATAATAATAATAATAATAATAATAATAATAATAATAATAATAATAATGATAATGTGGATCACAAACAGTGAGTTGCTGACAAACGTTTCATTTACATTTATTAAACGTTGTTTAGATTTTTTAAACAGACTTCATTTGATTTTTACATTTTAAAATCTGAACACAGGCAGTTTAAAGTCTGAAAATGATTTTTATATAAAATGATTTATTTTGTGAGAACTCATTCGTTCATCCATTCATTATTCCTGCAGGCAGCACTGTGTGACTTTTCTCTGCTGATATAACGTTAATATAATCTTATAATAACATTCCTCCTAAGTCGTTCTTTGTAACTGATGAATATTCAGAGAAATTAACTTTCTCTGAATATTTAATAACTTATTTATCTTTTAATGTGATTCATTTGATTAATATGAACATGTTTGATGTATTTTGTGTGTCACAGATGGAAACACATTTTTGTGTGTGTGATGCTGTGAAACAGAAACAGTGAAGCTTCAGCAGAGTTCACTGTTCATACTGATTAATCTGACGTATTCCAGGAGTTTCAGCATGCTACTCCTCCCTCAGTTTTGGTCTCACAGACACAAAAAAGGTCTCAAACCGACCGGCTCGGCTGGGAATGGTGTGCTGAGACTTTTCTCAGAGTTTCACCAAACGGTTTCACCAAAAATCATCAAAAACCAGGCCATAGTTTACAATGGGTGTGTATTGGTAGAATGTTCCAAATACTAATAATAATTACAAATGAAAATACATTTGCATGAAAATACTCCCATGTAAACTGGAGAGGAGCACAGGGCACCTGTTCTTTCTCTCTCTCCCCAGGTCACATGTTTTAACTTCACACACTGAAATTGGGCGTTCACATGGTCGACAAGATGAGGATGCTCACGGTCATTTGGGCTTTTTGATACCACCTACTGTTTGGCATTAGTGTCCACTAGTTGGAGGGGGTTCATTTAGAGATTGAAGTCTCTGTGCTGCTGCAGTGTCAGTAATAATGTATGTCAGACACACACCGCATGTATTTACACAGTTTAGAGTATTCTACTTACTATTCTTCGCTATGTTTTTACAGTGGCTGCTGGAGTGAAGAGGGAAAAAAAATCTTTTTTACTCTACAGAAATAATTTCAACATCAAATCATAGTAAAATTTTTGCTGCTCGCTCACATGTGACTGCTGAAGCTGTCAGACTTTTAGTTTTGCCTCTGTTGCCTCAGATGTATCACGATCACACACCAGCACCCCATTTTGTTAACTGAGAGGAGAAATTCCTGAAGAATCAGGTCTTTGTGTCACTCGAACAGTCGCATTTTTAACTTTAGCCACACAAATTCAACATGTAGATGTTCAGGAAGATCTGAGGATGCTTCAGATCCTCTCAATTCATTGATATAAACTACAGTTTGGTCATTGTGGTCTCTTGTTTAAAGGTGAACTTTCAAGGTTTTCTCCCTCTGAACACATTCAACTGACAGACACAGCTGCTGTTTGTTGCTTTGCTCTGATTGGTCAACTGCAGGTGGTGGTTACCTGTAGCTGGTTGCCGGGCAGAAAGTCTCATGAGCCCGGTTCTGTTAGCATGCTAACAGCAGATTCAGTTAGCAGCAGTTAATTAGCAATTAGCTACTTTAGCGAGTGGTTAGGGAGAGGAAGTATTTGATTGGATGTACAATTACAAGATGTTGACTAAAGTATCGTCTCGTATTAATAAAACACTTGTTTATTTCTGCCATAGCAGCAACTGACTGGACTGTTTCCACTGACCTGACAGACACACTGCTAACTGTGGTTAGCTCGGTCAGCCGTGTAGCTAACTGAACCGACCCAGCCCGGGATGCCAGGAGCCAAACCCGGCAAGAAAACCAGCTCGATAGGCTGCTGTGTTCACTGTTAGACTGGACACTGCCGGTTCAGAGGTTCTGTTGCTGTGTTCACTGTTAGACTGGACACTGCCGGTTCAGAGGTTCTGTTGCTGTGTTCACTGTTAGACTGGACCCTGCCGGTTCAGAGGTTCTGTTGCTGTGTTCACTGTTAGACTGGACACTGCCGGTTCAGAGGTTCTGTTGCTGTGTTCACTGTTAGACTGGACACTGCCGGTTCAGAGGTTCTGTTGCTGTGTTCGCTGTTAGACTGGACACTGCCGGTTCAGAGGTTCTGTTGCTGTGTTCGCTGTTAGACTGGACACTGCCGGTTCAGAGGTTCTGTTCGGTCCAGCCATGTTCAGTGGAATGTAGTCGCTGATGCTAGCTAAAAGTCTGTCCCTCTCTGAGCGTTACGTACTTCTCCCGACCCGGAGCCCAAAGTTACATAGTGTGAGAACAGACGTACGAATGACAGAGACACGTTCACCTGATCACAGGTCACCTGATCACAGGTCACCTGATCACAGGTCAGCTGATCACAGGTCAGTGTGGACCAACAGGAGGGAACAGACGTCACACAGACCCGTCGACCCGTCGAGTTCTGCCTCTGCTGTGAATACAAACACGTCTGCCTTCAGTCACACTCAGAGTCACTCACAGCTTCACACTCAGCTCATGATACAGTCAATCACTGACAGGAAATCACACCACGCTGTCTGCGTACAGAGACGCTGAGTTTATAGCTGTGGCTGGAGTTGTCTCCATAGCAACAGCTGCTGAGGATCATGGGTACTGTAGTGTTTGTAGTTAACATTGTTCGGGACGTTTAACCTCTGCGGTCTCATCTAGCCACTCGTTAGCTGATGATACGGAGAGATCCGTGTGATGTGATTTTCATGAGCAGATCTTTAATCTGCTGTTGGATGTCAGCGTGCAGTCGGCCTCAGCGGCTGCCTCCATTCATCTACCGCTTGACTGAACAGCGGATGCTCCACGAGGAGCTCTGCACCTCCTCCACAGCTCCTGCAGACCTCCTCCACAGCTCCTGCAGACCTCCACCTGCTGAGCTCACACTGTAATTTACAGCAGGAGTACCTGCACTGATGATGATTTGATATGTACACTCTACACACTGTTTCTAATTATCGTTACAGCTCTCCTGAAATCGCCTTTAATTCAATGTAAATGATTTTACCATTATTCCACACGCGACTCTGAACTGTGACTACTCGCTCGAGTTTGACACTTTGATGCTTTTAATGTGAAGCTGCAGCAGGAAGTGTTCGCTCTGCATTAGCAGTCCTGAAACTTTAATTGGTGGCCAGTCTGCCGGCAGGACGTCAACCTTTGGGCCAGCGGTTGATTGGCTCAAACTCACAGCAGTACCTCAACTGTCCAATCTCCTTATAGCTGTAGAATTTAGCATGTTAGCATCTCAATGCACATGTCACGACAATTAAAAACGACAGAGATGCTAAAAACAAACCGGTGTGGACGGTCGTGTGGTCGTGCTTCCTTTTCTTGAGCTTGGACACTCGAGGGCACTTCCTGTGTTAAAGGTTCTGAACACACAGCTTGTGTTCTAGAGGGTGGTGAGATGTAAGCAGGTGCTGATCCGCGTGTTAGCTAAGACAAATGTTAGAAAGAGAAGCTGCTTCTGAATGTGGATGAACAGCTGGAGAGTGATCGATGACACTGATCTGACTGCTGATCAATAATCACACGAACTGTTGTGGTGACCTGGTGTGACGGTCAAACAGCAGATCTGCGGCCTGTTTTTAGACAGATCCTCTTCCACTCTTCCTCTTTACATCTCTGTAACTGGAGCTGGCGGCGTTGGAGGATATTTTTACTGGACGATATCTGGAACTTCCTCCTGTGGAGAACATTAACGGATGGGGGCGGTCGGAGGCGAGCGGATACCGCAGCCTCGCTCTGCTGGAGGTTAATCAGATGAGGCGGAGTGCTGCTGATGGGATAATGGAGGGACGTGGAGATGCGATTGGTGCTGGAGGTGGAGATACGATTGCTTCTTCCTGAGCCAGCAGAAATGGTTTCCTGTGAGGGTGGAGGTTATCGAGGAGGAGGCCGAAGGATCGCAGAGGAAATCAGATACTGGAAGTGTTTGTAATTCAAACTGTGTCCAGATTTAGCAGCTCTGAACCAAACATGAGACGACGAGGAGCTGTGACACTTTCTGTGGCCTGAAGGAACTTCTGAAACAAATAAAACACAAAATGTCTGAGTTAGCATCAGCGTCTACCAACCTCTGAACCAGCAGTGTCCAGTCTAACAGTGAACACAGCAACAGAACCTCTGAACCAGCAGTGTCCAGTCTAACAGTGAACACAGCAACAGAACCTCTGAACCAGCAGTGTCCAGTCTAACAGTGAACACAGAAGCCTACCGAGGTGGTTTTCTTGCTGGTCCAGCTGCTGACCCGGTTCTGTTAGCATGCTAATGGCAGATTCAGTTAGCAGCAGTTGGTTAGCGGTTAGCTACTTCAATGAAGCTCTAAAATATTTCAAAAATGAGTTTTTGTCATGCAGACAAAGAGATAAAAATACAAAAAATACTGTTGTCACGGACACGTAATGAATCGTTCAGGTGTCTGTTGTTGTATGTTGCATGTTTCTTAAAGGGACAGCGCAGCTTTTGTTAACTTCAAACTGATAATACGTTTATTTTGGAACATTCTGGCAACGCTACAGAAACATTAAGGTAACTGTTAAGCATGATAAGGTTGTCTGAGTGTTAGTTACTAGTTTGATGAATGTTGTGTATTGATTACTGACGGTGGCTGATCAGGTTTGTTATCAGTTGATTGTGTTCAGTAACAGCAGGAAATGGTGTGTGTGTGTGTGTGTGTGTGTGTGTGTGGCACACTGGTTAAGGCTCCATGCTCGTCCATGTGACGAGGACGATCAGATCTGTTTCCTGATGGACAGATAGCTTTAGCCTAACCACTAAAGTAGCTGCTAACAGAACCGGGCTCAGCAGCCGGACCGGACCGGGTTGGAGCTCAGCCTCTGAGACCAACAGGGGATAACGTTACAGTACCGAGGTGATTCACAGACTCATGTCCTTCCCTCCGCAGACTTCCTGTCCCGCCCTTCCATCATGAGTGACATCTACGAGTCAGCGGCGAACTCTCTGGGTCTGTTCAGCAGTCCCTGTCTGACCAAAGTGGAGCTGAGACTCACCTGTAAAGGTATCTCAGACCGAGACGCTCTGTCCAAGCCCGACCCCTGCGTGGTGCTGAAGATGCAGTCCCATGGACAGTGGATGGAGGTAGGTCTCCATGGTAACCACACCGATTCCACCTGATGCTGAGGTTTGTAACGAGGACTCACAGATAATTACTGACAGCATCAGTTCATTAATTCATTAAGAGTGAAATCACAGCAGACCGTCTGCAGCCATCTGGAGCTCGCCTGTCTCTGGAAGCGGCTTCATCCACACGACCAACAGACACAAGACAAGACACAACCAAACACAAGACTGCTGCTGAGACTCATCAGGACGCTCGTTAACACTCGTTATGGCTTCAATTTACACAGTATGAATATTCATGAACTACAGAGCGAGACGCTCGTGACGAACCAAGCTCACCACAACATCCCCGCAGACTGTCTAAAACCTGGACGTAGTCTCTGTGACGTCCCCGCAGACTGTCTAAAACCTGGACGTAGTCTCTGTGACGTCCCCGCAGACTGTCTAAAACCTGGACGTAGTCTCTGTGACGTCCCCGCAGACTGTCTAAAACCTGGACGTAGTCTCTGAGACGTCCCCGCAGACTGTCTAAAACCTGGACGTAGTCTCTGAGACGTCCCCGCAGACTGTCTAAAACCTGGACGTAGTCTCTGTGACGTCCCCGCAGACTGTCTAAAACCTGGACGTAGTCTCTGTGACGTCCCCGCAGACTGTCTAAAACCTGGACGTAGTCTCTGTGACGTCCCCGCAGACTGTCTAAAACCTGGACGTAGTCTCTGAGACGTCCCCGCAGACTGTCTAAAACCTGGACGTAGTCTCTGAGACGTCCCCGCAGACTGTCTAAAACCTGAACGTAGTCTCTGTGACGTCCCCGCAGACTGTCTAAAACCTGGACGTAGTCTCTGTGACGTCCCCGCAGACTGTCTAAAACCTGGACGTAGTCTCTGTGACGTCCCCGCAGACTGTCTAAAACCTGGACGTAGTCTCTGTGACGTCCCCGCAGACTGTCTAAAACCTGGACGTAGTCTCTGTGACGTCCCCGCAGACTGTCTAAAACCTGGACGTAGTCTCTGAGACGTCCCCGCAGACTGTCTAAAACCTGGACGTAGTCTCTGAGACGTCCCCGCAGACTGTCTAAAATAAATAATGAATAAAATAAAGTTTCTTTTTCGCCACTTCCTGCAGACAATCAGCTGATCTGAGGACAGTTCAGTCGTCTCAGCTCCGGCTGACCTTCATACAGTATTTCGCCTCCTTCAGTGCTCCTCCTGTTTCCTCCTGTTTCCTCCTGATGTCCTCTCCTCATCTTCAATTCATTATTTATCTTTCATTCATTATCTGATGAGGGGAAATATTTTTATCTTCATTAGATTTAATTAATATCAGGAACGATGAATCTTCACACCTCGCTGCAGGTTTTCACAGAAACCCACACACACACACACACACAGTATATAAGTGTGCATTTAACAGATTCTTTGTTAATATATATTTTATGTTCTTGGTGTTAATGCTGCACGAGAGAAACACTGAAATTTATATTCATTTTTAAACCATTTTGTTCATCTTTGGTACAATATAAGATTAACGTTAATCTAACATTAACGAGACGTTAGACTTCTTCAGTCTCAGAGACTACGTCCAGGTTTTAGACAGTCTGTTATTATGAGTTCTGTGTCTCAGTCTCAGCAGTCTTTGGAGGACTTCAGCCGTCTTCAGACAGAAGTGTTGTCTTCAGCAGGACGTCCTCTCGCGCTCCGTGTTGGTTAAAGTGACTCTAACGAAGCTGAGCTCCGTCTGTGACTGCCCCGTCACTCAGAGTAAACAGGATGTGGTGTCAGACACCTTTCAAAATAAAACAGTGTGTTGTGTTCTGTGTCTCCTGCAGGTGGACCGGACGGAGGTGATCCGCAGCTGTGTGAACCCCACCTACTCCAAGGTTTTCACACTGGACTTTTATTTTGAAGAGGTGCAGCGCCTGCGCTTCGAGCTGTACGACATCAACAACAGCTACAACGGCCTGAAGGAGGCCGACTTCCTGGGCTCAGTGGAGTGCACCCTGGGACAGGTGAGTCACCTGGACGCAGCTCGCCAGGTGTCACCAGAGCTGCTGCGTTCACTGACCAGACGCCGTTAGGTGACCGAGCTGATGTAGCTAACGCTCCTGAAACATTCATGAAACGTTCCTGGTGGTTTGAAGCCGTGTGAACAGACCAATCGCGGCCTGACGGAGGCTGACGTTGTAAGAATGAACGCAGCCTTCGGCGCCGTGTTCACACCTCATGTTCGTCCGTCAGTAAACTCTGTCACTTCCTGTCTGTGGCTCTCAGCTGATTGGCTGGATGAATCAAACTAAAGACAAACTGCGAGGACATAATTATTCTGCTCGTCTGTTTGGACGGATCGACATCCTGATGAGCAGCGAGGAGGAAACAAACACAGATTCTCCATCTGCCTCGTTATCAGCTCGAGTTAATGATGCTGACGCCTCCTGTGGAGGAGCGCGTGTTGGACGAGGACGAAGGAGAAGAAGAAGAGATGAAACAGTCTGGAGAAGCCTCGTCTTCGTCTCCTTGTCGGTTCAGCTGCCAGCTCCTCGAGCGGACAGATGGAGGTTTCTAACAAACCTCCAGGAAACCTCCAGGAAACCTTGGCATGCAGGAGGAGTCTGAATAAACGGCCTGATGCTTCACCACACGACGCTGAAGGTTCATTTTGGTTGCTGTAACGTTAGTTCAACGTTTGTAAAACAGGTTTATTTCAGTTGAGTCCTTCGACCTGCTGCAGCATCCAGAACCAGAACCTTCAAATAAACCCTGAACTCGATGTTCTGGTCTGCAGCAGTGTCGTGGGTCAGTTGCAGATGAAATGTCTTGGTGGTTCGGTGTCAGGTGACCATCAGCCCGTCTGAGGTCCGTCTGTCTCGTGTACGGTCGTGACACCAAAACACCGGACACGTCAGCGCCGTCGGTTCGTTCTCCAGGAACCTTGAAAGCCGCCCTGGAGCGTTTTACAGTCGTCTAAATATTAAGAGTTTACACAAGGTGTTTTATTTTGAAAATCAGCAGAGTGTTTCTGGTCGGACTGTCTGAGCGGTTCTGGTCGGGTTGGAAACATTGACTAGAACGACCACGATCAGCTCCGTGCCCGATGGAGAGACCCGATACTCTGAGCTACGATAAGAACCTCAGAACCTCTGTGTCAGACCTGGACAGGAATGAGGACTCAGACGCAGAGGATATAACGATTAAGCACACTTTATTGAAGTCCGGTTCTTCTTAGAAGAGTGTTGAAATGAAAGGCTATGAAACTCTGTCTAATCTAAAGAGACCTGGCTAAAATGACAGGGCATCAACACATTAAAGGGAGGGAACAAGATTATATACAAACAAGGAAAACAGAAGACTAGTCTAGAAATGAAACTCGCACAAGGAGGAAAATAAAACACTAGATCATCAACATAAAACGAAGGAGGAAAACCAAATCTAAACAAAGGGGATCAAAAGAAAAAGGCTCACCTGAACAGGGGCTCTACTAATATCTAATACTCTCTAACAAAAATTCACTCCACAAGCGGGAGGACAAAAAACTGTAACAACAGAAAACAAAATAGAACACTAAACTTAGAAAAGATTAATCAACAAAAAAAAAATCACTCTTAAAAGAGGAAGAAGACAACAACTTACGTGGCAAAACAATTTCTTTCTTTTGGCAAACGGGCTGTGACTATGAGGGCTTAGGTGAACGGACAAGACGAAACACTTTGGCACAAGACAAAGGGAAGACGCCGACTAAATACACATGAGGGAAATGGGTAACAGGTGGAAACGATCAGGGATCAGGTGAGACAATCAGACCGGTGACACATGAGGAAGGGCAAGTGACCTGAAACGAGAGGAGAGTTAGATTTCAAAATAAAACAGGAAGTAACGAGACAAAAACCCCAAGACAGGACAAACCTCACCGCGGTGTGACACTCTGAGTTTAACTTGACAAAAACACCTGGAACACCTGGAACATGTTCAGCGTAACAGAGCTTCAAATATAATCTGAGGACCAAACACAGAACTCTGAGGGACACCACGTGTTCATGACACCTCTGTAAGAGCACCAATCAGACTGCAGAGGAATTATCTGTTTCTGTCTCACCTGTGTGTCTCACCTGTGTGTCTCTCCTGTGTGTCTCTCCTGTGTGCCTCACCTGTGTCTCGCCTGTGTGTCTCACCTGTGTGTCTCACCTGTGTGTCTCACCTGTGTGTCTCTCCTGTGTGCCTCACCTGTGTCTTGCCTGTGTGTCTCTCCTGTGTGTCTCACCTGTGTCTCTCCTGTGTGTCTCTCCTGTGTGCCTCACCTGTGTCTCGCCTGTGTGTCTCACCTGTGTGTCTCACCTGTGTGTCTCACCTGTGTCTCACCTGTGTGTCTCACCTGTGTGTATCACCTGTGTGTCTCTCCTGTGTGTCTCTCCTGTGTGCCTCACCTGTGTCTTGCCTGTGTGCCTCACCTGTGTCTCGCCTGTGTGCCTCACCTGTGTTTCTCACCTGTGTGTCTCACCTGTGTGTCTCTCCTGTGTGTCTCTCCTGTGTGTCTCTCCTGTGTGCCTCACCTGTGTCTTGCCTGTGTGTCTCACCTGTGTGTCTCACCTGTGTCTCGCCTGTGTGTCTCACCTGTGTGTCTCACCTGTGTGCCTCACCTGTGTGTCTCACCTGTGTGTCTGTTTGTTTCAGATCATCTCTCAGAGGAAACTGTCCAAAGCTCTGCTCAGACCAGGAGGCACCGTGGGGAAGGCCATCATCACGGTGAGCTCCACCTCCATTCACTGCTCATCTACACCAGATCCAGATCCAGAACCTTCTGTTTACAGACAGTAGTGATGTTTAATCTGAGCGCTCCTCTTGTCCTGACTCGTCTCGTTGTCTTTGCAGATCACAGCAGAGGAGCTGACAGGAAATGACGACTACATCGAACTGTCGTTCAGCGCCAGGAAACTGGACGACAAGGTAAACCTGAGACAGGAAGTAGAGGTCATCAAACGGGAAGCACTGCGCTCCAGCAGCGTCAGAGGAGAAAGCGTTTGATTGGATGTAAACCTTGAAGAATACCTGAATGCTGTGTGTACTTTGTCTGCAGGACTTCTTCAGTAAATCTGACCCGTTCCTGGAGATCTACAGACTGAACGATGACGCCACGCTGCAGCTCGTCTACAGGACGGAGGTACGAACATACACACCTGTAAAACACGTCACATGACCCACAGAGACTCTGACCTGCTCTCATGTTCACGTCCATCTGCCAGACTGTCATGAACAATCTGAACCCGGTGTGGAAAACCTTCAAAGTTTCTCTGAACTCGCTCTGCAGCGGAGACCATGAGCGCAAACTACAGGTAACACACACACACACACACACACACACACACACACACTGTCTCTTGTATCAGTCGATGTCCATTGTGGCTCCAGTCTAAATGTGGACGTCTGATTGGCTGCAAGTCAAAATGTACAAAACAGACGTAGACGTAGTCTCTGAGACGTCCCCGCAGACTGTCTAAAACCTGGACGTAGTCTCTGTGATGTCCCCGCAGACTGTCTAAAACCTGGACGTAGTCTCTGAGACGTCCTACAGACTGTCTAAAACCTGGACGTAGTCTCTGTGACGTCCCCGCAGACTGTCTAAAACCTGGACGTAGTCTCTGAGACGTCCCCGCAGACTGTCTAAAACCTGGACGTAGTCTCTGAGACGTCCCCGCAGACTGTCTAAAACCTGGACGTAGTCTCTGTGATGTCCCCGCAGACTGTCTAAAACCTGGACGTAGTCTCTGAGACGTCCCGCAGACTGTCTAAAACCTGGACGTAGTCTCTGTGACGTCCCCGCAGACTGTCTAAAACCTGGACGTAGTCTCTCATGCTCTGTCCATTCTTCTGTGATTGGCTGCCACTCACACTGCGCCATGGCAACAGAACTTTTGTCTTTCCTGACTTGACACGTTGAACTGCAGCGAAATACAAAGACACAAATTTAATACAGTGAGAAATTAATTCATCTTTTCTACCACACACACACACACACACACACACACTGTTCTCATTTTGTTTTCATATATTCATGCAGTGAGCCACTTACTGTTTGTGTGTGTGTGTGTGGTCTTCCTCTGTCGCTGCTCTTCTTCTATTTTTCATGAACTCTGTCTTGTCATTCACTTCCTGTCTGTGGTTCTGGTCCAGTAGAACTCGTCCACTGGTTCCAGACGGAGGAGTCATCACGTGGATGGAGAACACAGACACGTCTTCCATTACACACACGTTACAATCATGTCTGTAAAAAAACACACACACATCCATCTGTCCACCTGTCTGTCCACCTGTCTGTCCACGTGTCCACACCTGGTTCACTGTTGCAGCCGTGTTAATGTACTGAACCTGCCGATGTTTTAATGTTTTGATCTCATTGGTTTGAAGAAAACATCATTAACGAGCAGCGACTCGTTAAACAGAATGGACAGTGTGACCTTCATCTGCAGCAACAATCCACACAGACGTCTAATTAGAACAAACAGAACGAGCGCGTGTCGCCGTCATGTTAATGATGCTGAACGATAATGACTAATTATGATGATGTTTGTGCCGTCAGTGCACCGTGTGGGACTGGGACTCTAACGGGAAACACGACTACATCGGAGAATTCGAGGCCACGTTCAAAGAGATGAGAGGAGCCATCGACGGACGACAGGTACGCTCAGACAGGAAGTGAACATCATCCAGGTAACAACCAGGCCTGTGCTTACATCTGCTTCGTTAAGGCCACCGCTAAGGTCGTTAAGGTCACATGACACCAGATTTGTTAACCATCCGACCAACGCTGAAGCGTGCAGGGCGGACTGAGCGTGTCCAGGTGACGAATCAAAGTTTCAAAGGTACAAATATACATTATATACACAGTATTTACATATTAAATGTTTTGAAGGTCACTGTTGGTTTCAATGTCAGCTGATCTGAGTGACGGTTCAGGAGAACTCTGCTCACACACAGGTACACAGGTAACACGGATAGCACAGGTAACAGACACCTTCCGACACATTACAAACACACAGACAGGAACTCGTCAGAACAAGCAGTACACCTTGACACAGGTGAAGCTAACGAATGTAAAACAGAACCAAGAAATGGCGGGAAAACAAAGACAAAGTAGAACTGCAAGACAGACAGAGGAACTCTACAAAATAAAACAGGAAACACTAAACAAACTCAAAACCACACAAGTTAGCTCCGTTAGTTATGTTAGCTGTGTTAGCTCCGTTAGCGCTGTTAGGTCCGTTAGCTCCGTTAGTTATGTTAGCTGTGTTAGCTCCGTTAGCACTGTTAGGTCTGTTAGCTCCGTTAGTTATGTTAGCTCTGTTAGCTCCATTAGCTCTGTTAGGTCCGTTAGCTCTGTTAGCTCTTATTAACAGAATAGCGTCTTTCCTCTGTAGGTTCCTCTGTTAGCTCGCTGTGTGTCCGTGTAGCTTCAGTTGATTATGATGGACTCTACACGTGTCGTTGTGTTCTTGGTAAATTGTCTCTGAGTATCTGTTGACTGTCGTCTGGTCCTCAGGCTGCGGCTCTAATGTGGCTGCCTGATCTGCGGCAGGTCCTGCTCCTCCAGGGCTCCATAAACGTGTCAGTTAGCAGCTTGACCGCCCTTTAACAGAAAAGCACCACTGGGGCTGGAACGTCGGGTTTGTTTGGACAGTCGGCATGATGTGATTAGCGTGGACGCTGGAGGCGAGCTAATGAAGACGCAGCTGTCCAGAATAAAAAGCTGCTCCAGCAGAAAGAGGCAGCTGCTAATTAAAGTGCTCCCTGTCCGTTCATTAACGTGCTCGTGTTTTCTCCGGAAACTCCCTGAAGATGACAACAAGCGGCTGAACTCACACCTCATCGTTAACGCTGACGAGGAGCTGAATATTTTCACGATAACGATGCTCATAAAATACAACACAGCTTCCTTCAAGAAATCATCTGTCATTCATCATCTCACCTTCACTGTGAGCACGCTCAGAGTGAACACGTGAACTGCAACCATGAGACCCATCCTAAGACACACACTCACACACACACAGAGGTGACCCAGATATCGATCCAGTCAGCCGTCATGAAGGACGTCTTCATGTAACGATACCTGAAACCATCCACTGTGTAACTGTGTCCAGCTGTACTCGAGTATTTACTCTGATTACATTACTTCTGATCATAAACTACCGAGTCGACAGCTTTGCAAACAGCCAATCATCATCCAGGTCACAGCAGCAGACCCAGCAGCAGCTAATATCACTGACTAGTCCAGCAGCAGTCAGCCCAGCTCGGCGTCTGTCTTTCAGCCTTTTATTTCACCAAGCTCTCACCAACCACTAAAAGTCAGTCCCAGATTTACTCTTGTCCGGCGGCTTCTTGCTCGCTCACTCTCTCCTTTTCTCTTCTTAGCTTCCTCCGTCAGCTTTAGGATGGTTCTGGTTCTAGCATGACACTGGCTCTCTTCTTTCTGGTGGTCCACGGCTAACAAACTGAGCTAACATGAGCTAACAGCAGCTAACAAATTGAGCTAACATGAGCTAACAGCAGCTAACAAACTGAGCTAACATGAGCTAACAGCAGCTAACAGACTGAGCTAACATGAGCTAACAGCAGCTCCAGCTGTCAGCAGTTTACTTCACTGTCCATCATAAACTCTGTAAATCACAGAGAGTTGAGGCGGAGCAGCCGGAGGACATCAGAGGGAAAACCAGGAAACATTTTCTCCATAAAATCTGATCCAGTTTCACCAGAATCAGTGAAATAGTTGGTGTGTGTGACTTAGTGCCGTAAAGCGTTACGTACTTCTCCCGACCCGGAGCCCAAAGTTACATAGTGTGAGAACAGACGTACGACTGACAGAGACACCGTTCACCTGATCACAGGTCAGCTGATCACAGGTCACCTGATCACAGGTCAGTAAGACTGATGAAGGTCTGGATGTACCTGCAGGCTGAGAACCATCTGATTGGACAGAGGTGAAGAGGTGAAACAGGAAGTCTTTTCATCCCTGCTGAGGAGGAGAAACGATGAGAGCAGCGAGGAGCGCCTCTCTTCTTCTTCTTCTGTTCAGGTTTTATTTTTTGGCCTCTGGCCTCAGCTGACAGACCCACAGAAACAAGAATCCCTCAGAGCTGAAGCCTCCAGAGAGCCTCCGCTCATCCTCCATCCATCCATCCGAGTCTGAACTGCACTGTCACCCGGTCTCCACGGTTACATGTAATAGAGTCAGAGTGAATCCTCTGCGGTCTTGTTTGGGCAGCTGAAGGATTGTCTTCAGCTCGGGGGGTTTGTGGTTAACATCTCAATGTATCTAACAAGCTCTGAATATAAAGCTGCAGCCTAGAGAGTCTCCCTGCTGTCCATTAACAGAACCACAGAGCTTTATTCAAACGGGATCAGATTTTATTCACAATGTATTTGCTGCCTTTGCCTCTGTCCATGTGGGAACCTGCACACTGACAGGCTTTTATTCTGAAATCACCTGCTGCAGGTTGTTTCCCATCATCCCACAGTCACACCGAGGAGGAATAATTAATGTGGACAGCAGCTGGTTGGTGTTTAGCTTCTCTCTGGGTGTCTGTAAACATTCATGTATCAGCTGTGCCACCACCAGCTGATCATTAACATCCAGTCAGATTAATGCAGGTGTTCATTAGAACCTGACATGTTGGGCTGCGTTCAAGTCTGAACTTTTCAGGTCCAATCTTTGTCATTAGTTAGGTTCAGTTCATAAAGTCACTGTACAATGTATATGATGAGACTTTGTATTATTTTGATGGTTCATACCAGGGTGAGGGTTCAGACTGATGAAACGTTAATTGATGGAAATCATTTCTTTGTGTGTTTTCAGGTGCAGTGGCCGTGCATTAACCCCAAATATAAAGTCAAGAAGAAGAATTACAAGAACTCCGGGATCGTCATTCTGAACCAGTGCAAGGTGACGTTACTGTCCTGATAAACCAACAACGTCAGCAATGACAGTACGATGTGTTTTATTTAACGAGATCATCTCACCTGAGCCTAAAGAACAGTGCTGATGTTCGTCTCTATGCAGATGACACTGCGCTCTGTGTAGCTGTCGATCAGGTGAAATTATCTGCCTGTAAAGCATTTCATACTTGCAACATACAAACAGAGACACATTTCAGTGCCTGTGACGTGTCCGTCAGTCTGTCAACAGAAGACGAGAGCAGAACATCTCATTAGTTTTTGAGAGATTGATGGAGATGACAACCAATATTGAAAAACAGTCTCCTCAGCTTATCAGGGCAAATATAATGAAGGTAGAGATGTGGAATCGAGTCACATGACTTGGACAAATTTGACAACTGTACAAAGATTAAAAAGTCTGTTACCTAATTTTGTATATTTACAGTGTATTACTGCAGCATGTGGTCATGTGTCTGAGCTTCTTGGTGTTGATGCTTCATCAGTAACTCTGAGTCAGTCTGACGGTTTCTCCTTCCAACATGTTCTGCTTCATAATTACCTCACAGAAAAGTGACAGTGCTGACGTTAAAGTCGTTAATGAAACCTTGTTACCTGTTGCTCTCTGTCAGCTGTCTGCCTGCTCATCATTATTTAACGATGAGCCATCGTTGTGTCTGAAGGTTAATTAACATCCAGACACTCTTCGCTTGTAAAGACGCTGCAGATTGTTGTTAACTTTTCATATTTCATCTCCTGTCGAGGCTCTGTATGAATGTTTCTTTCCAGATTTACACCAACACTAAAGCTGGAGCTTTTGTCTCGGCGATCCTCTGCTTGTTTTCTCGGAGGCTGGTGGCATCTGGCTGGCAGACTGTTAGAGGAACCAATTATGTCGCGCTGAGCAGCCTGACTAACCTGACATTTCCTGCCAGACGATGCTGAACGGTGCTCAGATGCCGAGCGAGGGGAGTCTGGGGAATCCTGCAGCCGAATGAAAGCCAGATAACATTTAGCCTGATGACACTCGACACGCGAAGAGTTCCCGCTTCAAAACGAGTTAACGGCTGTTTGAAAAGAGCGACACGGGATGAGGTGTAGCACAACACGGAGACAAATGACTGAGCTGTCCTGACGGCTGTGAGCTCATTTCCACTTGACGGATGAGGAAAGCAGACAGGAAATGAAACCAAATGTTTTAAGAGCAGGCGGCGTCGAGCCGACAGAATGAGAGCAGCTAACGAACTGCAGCTAACGAGGTTTCATCTGTCTTCAGCTGCCCTCGATACATCAGCTGATGTTTAATGATAATCCAGCTGCAGGAGTTTCCTCTGCTCTGATTCTGTCACCACAGCCGCAGCCACGGCAGGAAGTAACCAAGTACTTTTACTCAAATACTGTACTGTGAAGTACAAGGTACAAGCAAACATTGTACTTTTTACTGCAATATATTTATTTAAAGTCTCCTCAACATGGAGCTCACTCAGCTGCTCGCTGTATAATCAACCTATGGTACCATTAAAGTTACTGTAGACAACTGGACACACCCTCCATCCTGCGGGTCGTCAAGGACACCTGCGGGTCATCAAGGACACCTGCGGGTCATCAAGGACACCTGCGGGTCGTCAAGGACACCTGCGGGTCATCAAGGACACCTGCGGGTCGTCGACGTCTGTCGACGTGATGTTAGGTGTTGGTTGTACGTAGCTGGCAGATTGTGTTGAGTCCTCCGTCCTCTTCCTTTCAAACCATCTGTCTTGAATACACACACAGCTGTCCTCAGAGGAGCGTAGCGGCTGTTTAGTTTGCCCGATGATCCGGTGTGTGTGCTGTGTACAGAGTGTATGGGTCACATGCAGGTACAGGTAAACACCTGAGACTCCACACCAGTCCACTCTCAGGTGGAGTCTTCACAGCTGTCTCATTCACAGTCAGTCTTTGTTGTGTAAAGTCGGTAAAATGAAGCAAACGTTGGCTAAAAATGAAGAGAGTGTTCTTCGTCCGCTGGGACCTGCATGTTGTTCCTCTCTCTCTCTGCTCGCTGCACTTTTCTTTCTTGTGTTCTCATTATCCATTTTCTGGAGGCTCACGGGGAAAAGAGGGTCAGCGCTCCCGTCACATGACGGCGGAGGCGATGCTGCAGGAAAACCTCAGTAAGTTCAGCTGCTGGTTGTTCCAGCAGAAAACGAGGTTACCTGGCACACTGACGACCATAAATCACGTGAACGCGCTGCAGGTTTGTTCAAGAAACATAAATGAAAATGTGTCTCTGTGCAGGTTTCAGCCACTTCTCTGCAAGAGTTTGGACGTTTGTTCAATCATTATGAATTTAATAATAATGAAATGTGTGAAGCAGAGTGAACACAGGCTGAGCTTCATTTAGGTCAACCTCATTTTAACGAGGATTATTCATCTGTCTGACCTCGATGATCGATGAAGAACAGTCTGCGATGAGCCTGAAAAATACACAAACTATGAACTGTGAGCGAAATGTCACATGACACCAGATGTGACATTTGGTTTATAATTATTATCTGTTGTCAGTAATTAGCTGATTATTAGAATACATGCAGACTGACTGATGAGCAGCTGGTGGTCGGATCACTGCTGTGATGTCACTGTGACATCATCAAGGAGCCACCAAACTGCCCTTTAAGTCGTGGTTCCTTCAATGTGATTGGACGTTGATTTAAATATTCATCACGTCTGTTTCTGCTTCCTGTCTGCAGATCATCAAGATGCACTCCTTCCTGGATTACATCATGGGAGGCTGCCAGATCCAGTTCACTGTGAGCACACACACACACACAGGTCAGATCCATGTCTTCTTCATATTCCCGTCAGGAGAAAATGCTTCCTGTGTTGTCAGCGCAGCCCTGATGTCACCATGGAAACAGTAACCACGGTGAAGCCTCAGTGTCCCAGTTTAGGAGCAGCTCTCACTGGGATCCGACCAGTTTAACCAGCGTGCTGCTGCAGATACATACCGACACAGACAGACAATTATGAATTATTATGAAACAAAAATGAAACAAGGCTGATCAGACAACCAGAGCATGAGCTACACAGAGTTTGTCCCAGGTACAAAGTAAGCTGTAAACGTAACCTAACAACAGTTTACTGTAACATTAGATGATGTCATGACGTAACGTGACGAGAGCACACAGGGATCACGGCACATCGCGGGCATGCAGTCACAGATCACCTGCTGAGCCGTGTTAAACAGGACACACACTTCAGCTCAAACTTCTTCAGAGTCAGAGGTTCACACAGAGCGAGCTCCGAGCCGCCTCGCTCTGCCCGAATGTCGAAATGTTTAATCACCGCCACTTCCCGACAACCTGCGAGTCCGCCAGGAGGAGAAGAAGAAAGACGAGTTTGAAATAATCCAGAGAGCTTTAAACGCCCAGGAGGGTCACACACTCACTTCACATGGAAGGAGGAGGAGGAGAAGACTGCAGAGCCAGGTGTATCCAATCAGTTTGTATGTTTGTTGGCTTGCTGCAGGTTATTTCAGTTCTTCTATTTAAAGACAAACCACAAATTTACTGAACAGAACCAGAACTTACACTGAAAGCAACATCATGTACAGTTTACCTCCTGCTGATCCACACTGACCCGTGATCAGGTGGACGGTGTCTGCTGAGCTGCAGCTGGGCGAGCGGGCGCTGTAACTGGGCTCAGCAGCTTCTGGACGTCACAACGGCTCATCAGGAAACAACAAACTCTAAAATATCATCGAGAACACTGGAAAATATGTCAGAGACACTTTGAAGTTGGCTGATGCTGGTTTCTGATTGGTTGGCTGATGCTGGTTTCTGATTGGTTGTCATGTCTCCAGGTAGCCATTGACTTCACGGCCTCTAACGGAGATCCTCGTAACAGCTGCTCTCTGCACTACATCCACCCGTACCAGCCTAACGAGTACCTGAAGGCTCTGGTGGCCGTTGGAGAGATATGCCAGGACTACGACAGGTGAGTCTACACCTGAAACAGCAGCAGCCAATCAGATGAGGCCTTTCATTCAGTTCCACAGCAGCTACACAGTTTTTGTTCTTCATATATTTCAGCGTCTTAATTAAAGCTGCTTTGTCATTTTTGTTTCTGTTGGCTGAGAAACTTTCAAACAGTCGAGGCGTCGCTGTCGGCTCACGCAGGCTGAATTTATATCACATTTCAGACAAGACTGTATTTTCTAATGTCAAGTTAAAATGGGTCTCAAGCATCCGTCATGTTCATGTTTTAACTTTAACAGCACCTCCACCTTCTTCACCTTCAGTTATCTTTAAACCGAACACAGAAAAGTGAAACGAATGGACAGAAAGAGAAAATCTCTCGTCAGACTTAATTAATTCAGTCGATCATTAAAGTGAGCCTTTGAAAAAAGATGAGATGTTCAGACGAATTTCAGCTAATAAGCTAGCTTAGCATAAAGTACACACACTACCTACACCTCTAAAGCAAAGCTAATTAACATGCATGTCTCGTTTGTTCAGCGTTAAAACAAAAATATAAAAATAAGAATCATTTCAGCTGACCTCAGCCAATCAGTAATTTCTTGGCTTTGTGTTGAAGTAGTGTCGCTCTGAATGAGCTCGTTAACTCCTGCTGGCAGCCAATCAGAATCTCTCCTCTCGTTTCCATTTTTACCTTCACACTTTTCTGTCTCTTTTCTTCTCGCAGTGACAAAATGTTCCCGGCGTTCGGCTTCGGTGCTCAGATCCCTCCCGACTACAAGGTGATTTAACTATTCAGCTCGCCTCTCGTCTCTCCCAGCATGCTCTCTGTCAGCAGGGGAGGCTTGGAGAGAGCGTAAGGCGGACCCTGCCAGCCGCCAGTGATTAGCAGCCAGCCTTCTCCTCCTCCTTATAACCCCGGGGTGCTCACTTCACTTCCCATGATGCTGGCTGCTCGTCTCATGCTGCATTCACATCACCTGTAAAAAGTTCGGTCACCTGAGGGTCGTTACAGACAGCTGAGGGTCGTGACGGTCACCTGGTGTAGATGGTTATTGACCAGACAGGGATTTTAAACTCTACTGGGTCAGTTCATTTCAGGTAACATGATAAAAGTAATATTAATACTACGTTATGTTTGAGGGTTGCCTCACCCCTAAACTCCCCCGGGCTCGGCTCTGTGACCACGGTGTGTCCACGGTGTCTGGTCAGTTCACCACGGGTGTTTCAGAAACTTTATGCAAATCAGATTTGGTGATTTCGCTTCTGTCTGACTTCCTGTCTGCTCCTGAAACGTGCTGCACAAACACTGTCTGCAGTCAGCAGTGTCTGCCGGTGTAGCTGGAAGGCATCCCAGCTGTGCGCGGTGGAGTCACAGTTAATAAAAAAGAACCCCAGCACAGACGAAACAAAAGACATAGATCAGGTACAAGGATGACACACACAGGTGAGCATGGCACAGTTTGAACACAGTTCTGCTGAATATGAGAACTGACAAACAAACAGAGTCTCTGTGGTCTCTCACTCACCTTTAAAGAGGATTCTCAGCCTCGGGGTGGAAGCTGTCGTCCTTTAAAGAGACAAAATAAGAAAAACTGATTTATTCAAATACACAAATAAACTGTTAGCTAACAGACTTTCTTCTTCTGTGGTGTCACAGAGCTCCAATAAAAACACAGAGGATGTTTAAACTTTATGATTCATGTTCGTTTGAAGAGACTTGAAGTTTAATTCATGAAAATAATATAACATAATATATAATAATATAACATGATATAACATAATAAAACATAATATATAATAATATGCATGCTAGCATGCTAAAGTTATGCTAGCATGCTAACAGTGTAAACAAACTGTAATTCAGACCAATCAGGTGACCATCTATATGTTGATGCTGATCAGACGAATGAGAGCAGAGAGGTACAGACAGGAAGTCAGAGTTAGCGCTGGAGGTTGCAGACATCCTTCCTGGCTTCAGTTTCCATGACAAACAACGTGATTTGATTGGAGCATCAGTTGCCACGGTGATTGACACTTCCTGCTCAGGCGTCCCAGTCATACAGCTTGCAATTAAAATGTCCAGCCGCACCTGGAGGAGACAGATAGGTGGTGTGGGGGGTGGGGGGGGGGGTGTGGGGGGGGGGGTGGGGGGGGGGGTGTGTGTGTGGGGGGGGGGGGGGGTCACCTATCCTGTGAGCAGGGATGGTTTAATAAGACAGACAGGTGGAGGTGTTGGGGTGGGTGAAGTCAGGCAGCTGCTCAGATTAGATGTCAAGGAGAAGAAAAAGGTGCAGACAGAGCGCGGGGACTCATTTCATTGTTGAAGCTCTTTCTTTTCTTGATGCAGAGATCAAACAGACTCCTTGTCCCCCCCCGTCTCTCCTCCGTCTCCCCCCATCTCTCCTCCGTCTCTCCTCCGTCTCCCCCCTCCAGGTCTCCCATGACTTTGCTGTGAATTTTAACGAGGAGAACCCGGAGTGTGCCGGTGAGTGCAGCTTTGATTTCCTCTTTGAAAAGAAATGACTCAAATATTTGACGGCGAGTTTCAGAAACTCTGTGATCACAGATTATGATGATGTCGAGGCTGCAGGTCAAAGAGCTCCTTCAGACAGAGGAGTCAATGGCGTCTGCAGCGACTCCGGCTCAGGAGGAGAAACACGTTCATCACGTCCAGCTTCAGCCTGCAGGGTCACAGTCTGTGCTTTTTCACACATCAAGCCAATAAAAACTAAAACAAAGTCGGCCTGTTTGATCCAGTCTGTGAGTGACTGCGAGGGCTGCTACAGTCATCTCTGTCCGGGCCTCACTGATCACTGTACAGAACCAGAACCACAGAACTTTGTTCAAACTGGATAAGATGCTACTGGGTTGGAGTACAGCCTCCGAGACCAACAGGGAATAACGTTACAGTACCGAGGTGACTTACAGACTTTATGATGGAAACACTGATCAGTAGTGAAGCGCTAACTGTGGTTAGCTCGGTCACCTGTGTAGCTAACTGAACTGACTCAGCCCGGGATGCCAGGAGCCGAACCCTCATTAGGCTGCTGTGTTCACTGTTAGACTGGACACTGCCGGTTCAGAGGTTCTGTCGCTGTGTTCACTGTTAGACTGGACACTGCCGGTTCAGAGGTTCTGTCGCTGTGTTCACTGTTAGACTGGACTCTGCCGGTTCAGAGGTTCTGTCGCTGTGTTCACTGTTAGACTGGACACTGCCGGTTCAGAGGTTCTGTCGCTGTGTTCACTGTTAGACTGGACACTGCCGGTTCAGAGGTTCTGTCGCTGTGTTCACTGTTAGACTGGACACTGTCGGTTCAGAGGTTCTGTCGCTGTGTTCACTGTTAGACTGGACACTGCCGGTTCAGAGGTTCTGTCGCTGTGTTCACTGTTAGACTGGACACTGCCGGTTCAGAGGTTCTGTCGCTGTGTTCACTGTTAGACTGGACTCTGCCGGTTCAGAGGTTCTGTCGCTGTGTTCACTGTTAGACTGGACACTGCCGGTTCAGAGGTTCTGTCGCTGTGTTCACTGTTAGACTGGACACTGCCGGTTCAGAGGTTCTGTCGCTGTGTTCACTGTTAGACTGGACACTGCCGGTTCAGAGGTTCTGTCGCTGTGTTCACTGTTAGACTGGACACTGCCGGTTCAGAGGTTCTGTCGCTGTGTTCACTGTTAGACTGGACACTGCCGGTTCAGAGGTTCTGTCGCTGTGTTCACTGTTAGACTGGACACTGCCGGTTCAGAGGTTCTGTCGCTGTGTTCACTGTTAGACTGGACACTGCCGGTTCAGAGGTTCTGTCGCTGTGTTCACTGTTAGACTGGACACTGTCGGTTCAGAGGTTCTGTCGCTGTGTTCACTGTTAGACTGGACTCTGCCGGTTCAGAGGTTCTGTCGCTGTGTTCACTGTTAGACTGGACACTGCCGGTTCAGAGGTTCTGTCGTTGTGTTCACTGTTAGACTGGACACTGCCGGTTCAGAGGTTCTGTCGCTGTGTTCACTGTTAGACTGGACACTGCCGGTTCAGAGGTTCTGTCGCTGTGTTCACTGTTAGACTGGACACTGCCGGTTCAGAGGTTCTGTCGCTGTGTTCACTGTTAGACTGGACACTGCCGGTTCAGAGGTTCTGTCGCTGTGTTCACTGTTAGACTGGACTCTGCCGGTTCAGAGGTTCTGTCGCTGTGTTCACTGTTAGACTGGACACTGCCGGTTCAGAGGTTCTGTCGCTGTGTTCACTGTTAGACTGGACACTGCCGGTTCAGAGGTTCTGTCGCTGTGTTCACTGTTAGACTGGACACTGCCGGTTCAGAGGTTCTGTCGCTGTGTTCACTGTTAGACTGGACTCTGCCGGTTCAGAGGTTCTGTCGCTGTGTTCACTGTTAGACTGGACACTGCCGGTTCAGAGGTTCTGTCGCTGTGTTCACTGTTAGACTGGACACTGCCGGTTCAGAGGTTCTGTCGCTGTGTTCACTGTTAGACTGGACACTGCCGGTTCAGAGGTTCTGTCGCTGTGTTCACTGTTAGACTGGACACTGCCGGTTCAGAGGTTCTGTCGCTGTGTTCACTGTTAGACTGGACACTGCCGGTTCAGAGGTTCTGTCGCTGTGTTCACTGTTAGACTGGACACTGCCGGTTCAGAGGTTCTGTCGCTGTGTTCACTGTTAGACTGGACACTGTCGGTTCAGAGGTTCTGTCGCTGTGTTCACTGTTAGACTGGACACTGCTGGTCCAGAGGTTCTGTTCACTGGAAGGTGGACGCAGGATGATGTCATCAACAAACTGTAAAATAGCATGAAGAACAGCTGATAATACTGAAAACACTTTGTGGCAGTGTTGGACAGACACTGGAGGACAGACCGGTATCTCGCTTCTTAGCTAACTACCTGCTGCCCGGCTCCGTGTCGTCTCGCCTGTGTTTAACGGGTCAGAGAGAGAGACAGACTCTGTTTAGCTGAAGGTGTCTCGCCCTCTCATGTGCTAAAGGTCACTGATCAGCTCAGACAGACACTTCAACACAGACACTCTTAATTAAGACTCAGAGAGAGAGTGTGTGTGTGTGTGTGTGTGTGTGTGTGTGTGTGTGTGTGTGTGGTGTTCCCATTGACCTTCAGACATTAAATCACATCTCTGCTGCCTCTGGGCATGCTGGGACGCCTCTAACACATCCACAGAGTGAACCTGAACCCTGCACAGTCTGCTTAACGGGCTTTAACGTTCAGGAAGCTGTGCGAGGAACTTTTGGCTGATTCAGTCCGAACAGAACAAACGTCTGACGTCCTGAACGAGTTCACTCATGTTTGTACAGCAGAAGCCAAAAGTTTGGCTCAAGAAAGAAGACCAAGAGTTAATTACTGAGTTACTGATGGAGACCCACACACACACGAATGGACATTAGACCAGAGGACACCTGGACTTTGGTCTGATAAGTTCAAACCTGAGAGTTCTGGTTCAGACCGCCGTGTCTTTGTGAAGATTGTATCTACATGTGTGGTTCCCAGCCTGGAGCATGGACAAGGAGGAGGTGTGATGGTGTGGAGGTTGCTTTGCTGGCGATGCGGCATCCATCTTGTTGGAGCTCAGTGGGATCACGACCCCAAACACACTATAGTTTCTGTTTTCAGGTATCCAGGGTGTAGTGGAGGCCTATCAGGCCTGCCTCCCCAAGCTGCAGCTCTACGGTCCCACCAACATTGCCCCCATCATCCAGAAGGTTGCCAACTCTGCCTCACAGGAGGTCCACACCAAAGAGGCCATGGTGAGACACCAGAATGTTCCAGTTCAGGTTTTTTAACATGATGTGCCTCTCACGACTCTCCTCTGTCTCGCAGCAATACTTCATTCTGCTGATCCTGACAGACGGCGTAATCACCGACATGGCCGACACGAGGGAGGCCATCGTCCAGGCCTCACACCTCCCCATGTCCGTCATCATCGTCGGGATTGGGAACGCCGACTTCAGTGACATGCAGATGCTGGATGGCGACGACGGGATCTTGCGATCGCCCAAAGGGGAGCCGGTCCTCCGGGACATCGTCCAGTTCGTCCCATTCCGCAACTTCAAACACGTGAGTCTGATGGGCGTTTACGTTTAGTCCAATGCAAAGAGATGCAATAAGTTCTACTCACACAGAACTGAGGTCCAGATAGCTGTTCGTAGTGTTGTAGAGGAGGCCCTCTCTGAAGAGCTGGAGGTCTGCAGGAGGTTGGTGAGCGTAGAGAGGGACGATCCACCTACAGGGAACAACAGACGAGAAAAGTTTGTCTTGCCTTGACATCCGAGGTTAACTGGTCGTCAATCCTGACTCCTGAGTTGGAGTGTGTGTTGATGTCGATGGTGTAAAGTAGGGTTGACTAGGAGGAGGTGGTGGAGGAGGTTCAGCAGAAGGTGGTGTGCCTTCATCTTCTTCATCATATTGAATTATTCAGAGAACATGATTCTGACCTCATGAAGAAGTTTATCTTTCCTCTTTAATTTGAATTTTTCAGTTTTACTTGTAAATTTAAAGGTTTTATTTCATCGTCCCTTTGCTTCTTGTTGTTTGATGTAAATGAAGTTATTAAAAACGCATTAAGGAGATAAACCCTCTGAATATGATCACCAGATGGTGTGTTAATTTGAAAGATCTCTCCCTGATAGAAAATGATGCAGTGTGTATAAATATATATAACTCTGTGACCTTACAGTAAGTGTGGATGACTGTGAAGTGTTCTGAATGGGGATGGAGCGTATTGGAGGTGGAGGAGGACGAGCTGAGAGTGTGAAGTTATTGAAGAAATGAGTTTTCACCCTTTAAGGAGGAAGATGGAGTGGCAATCTGCCCGCCAACCTCCAGAGAATGGGAATTTTTTTTTTTATTTCTCTCAAATGAATTTTCAGTCTTTAACAAGTCTGAAGGTTGCAGACTGTAAAGTACAGTCCAGATTCATCTTCCCAGGTTGGACGCATTTCACAGGCTCTGGATAGATTTCCTCTCCCGGGTTTAATCCGCGTGATGAATGAGAGTTTCTGTCTTTGGCCCAGAAGAATGATTTTCGTTTGACAGCAGCAGAACAATGGCTGAGCCGAGCCGAGCCGAGCCTTAAAGCTCAGCTTGCAAGTTAAGGACAGAAAGTCTTGTTAGTAGGATAGTGCTATTGAGTAGGCTAGCAGCTAGCTGAGAGGGAGAGAGAGCAGAGTGATGTCGTCTGTGCAAAGCAGATTTCCTGAATTTTGTGAATACATTTAGGCTAGCTAATGTTAGAGACACGAATGAGCCGCAGTTTATTCCACGGAGCAGCAAATGTGTGAGTGTTTGTGTTTCTTTTTTGTTGCTGTTGAACACACAGCATGGAAGAATCCACCTGGTCTGATTTTTTATTTTATCACTCACTTGCCGTACCTCCTCATGCATTTAAATAACGCATGGCATTGATTGCCCTTAGTTTATATTTTGAATGGGGTTACTAAAGATAATAAGTTATAACATTAAAGGACTTCACAGCCCTCTTCAAAGGAAAAAGATCCTACGTCAGCTGAAGCAGAGGGGGCGCTAATGAGTGTGTTAATGCAATAAGATGGTGTACGTTTGTCTTATTTATTATTACTTTTTATTTAATTTGTTTCTTCTTTTTGTGTCTTTTACTTATTGTGTATTTTGTCTCATTTTATGTGCAGCTGTATACTGAGGTGGATCAAAGCAGCTGCTGATGTGTGACGTGTAATGTAAAAATGTAAATTGTGTTGTTTGTATGGAATGGAATATTTTGGGGAGTTCCAACAAAAGAATAGATGAGTACAAAGAGGAGTATCTAAACGGAGATACAGCATCAGGAGGTGATCCGGTTTGATCGCTGCCCACGTCCAGCGCAGTGCAAAGGTCAGAAGGTTTGAGAATCCTCTTCTGGATCAGTGTCCTGACACTTCTCTGGCTCAAGGCTAGCTTTGGCAGCAGATTATAGTCCAGATGTGCTTCACATGAGCCACATCCTCCTGTTCACAGGACTAATCCCGCCTGTATGAATCATAAAACCTCCACAGGATGAACGTCTTCGTTAGATGCCACCTCAACTTAATTTGGGTGAACTACCTACTAGTTCAATAGTTCAATCAAGTGAGTCATCTTCGGGCTCTTCACCAAGGAAGTCCAGTCCAAACAGTGTCCTGCTCCATCTTCCTTCACTCATGAACATCCATCCATTTTCATCCGTCATAAAGGCAGTAGACATGCAAAGAAGTCCAGACGTCCGTCTCATTATCTTCTAGGTCCTTCTGGAGGATCACAAGTTTTCCCAAGCCAGTCTCTCCAGTCAGGTTTTGGGTCTATCCTGGAGTATCCTATCAGATGGATGAACCTCCAAAGGAAGTGTCCAAGTGGATCCTGAACCACACAAAGAAGCAGCGTTATGGAGGAAACTCATTGGGTCTGCTTGTATCTGAAACGTTATCGTTTTTCTTACTAGCCAAAGTTTGTGACCACAAGTTGGAATCTGCATCAGCTGATCAATTAAAAGCTTGAACATAACTTCAGGTACCCATCAGCCCACCTCATGCCCCACCCTCACTCAAGAGCCAGACAAACACCATCACTGTTCAGTCTCCACAGCAGATTCACAGACTGTCTAACTTGTAGATTCTCAGATAGTCTCTCTAAAACCTGATAGATGATGGGGAGGCGTGAGGTAAAGGTGATTCATGGTAAATTTGCAGTAACCACCATTTTGGTTGTGCAGCGTTCTTCCCCTGAATCACGTGTACAGTCTGATCGATGTTTCTCTGTCTCCTTCTCTTCAGGCGTCTCCAGCTGCTTTAGCTAAGACCGTGTTAGCAGAGGTGCCCAACCAGGTGGTCGACTACTACAACAGCAAGGGCATCAAGCCCAAAGTGCCCAGCGAGTACCAGTCTTCCAGGCAGTTTGGCCCCTGAGCACCATCAGCACGCAGCACAACTTCTCCTGGCCCAAGAATAATGTTTACTGTCTTTTGTTCTTTGTTGATGCGGATGGTAAAGGTGCTACATGCTGCATGTTATCATGAAGATGTTGGAGACCTGGAGGTTGTTTCCTGTTTGTTCTTTAGAAAAAACACAAGTAGCTGCTGGACATAGAAGTGCTAGTTAGGATGCTCTGAAGGGGGAGGGGGGCATGCAGATACCTTTTCCTGTTGCACATGCTGGATATGCAATAACAGACAGAACAAGCAGTCAGAGCACAAAGACTGATGCAATACAATGGCTGCTTTTCAGAAGTATCAACAAAAACAGCGGCGTGCCGTGATGCAATACAGTTTGTCAGCGTGCAATGATGCTGCAGTATATGAGCTTGGATTACATAGAAAACCACAGGTGTGGTTGTTTTGACGCATGTTGAACGTGAAGAACTTGTTTGACCCTTCAGTGAATCTGACTAGGAGACTCACTGGAATTTCTAAATGCATAACTGGTACATATCCATCACTTAAAACAGGGTTTACACTCCTTAGTAGCCATCGATACCTTCTTTATGTAGCATTAGCTCTGATATACTTTTAAGAAATACAGATGTTAGAGTTTGTTTTGTTTTTTTTAGTTTTTCTTTGGTGGAAGTGTTTACAACAGCATTTCAGATCAGTTCATCTCAGTGGATTTAATCATGGAGGTGCCGTAAATCTACAACAGGAAACAACCCTCCTCACAGAGAACAGTGTCCTCTGGAACAAACTGTGAGAACATCGAGTCAGCTCGATGTTCTTTGGCTCGTCTAGCTAACATGTTAGCAGTAAGCTCACTTGTATTTACGATATTGCCGACCTTCCTGCACCGCACACTTCATGTGAACAACCAGATAAATGTTGTGGTGCCTCTTTCCCACCATCGAGTCATTTACTACCTTGGATCTCATCTCACACGAATACATCATAGGAAGCAGAGACACGCAGTTGCAGTCCAACCGTGGTTCTGTGGATAAAATGCTAACTGTAGCACCTTTGGCGTCCGTTGTGCATGCAGGCTCTACACAGGCTGAGCCGATTGTAACATTCAGGAGTGTTTAGCAGATGTGATAAGCACACAAACACACAACACTGACCAATCCAAACACTGCTTCCCTGCAGATAGCATGACAGGTAGGGAAACAGTCAATGAAGGAATGTATGGACCCCCTTCTTCCCCCCTTCTGGTTTGTTTTTATAAGAGTTTATCGAGATTTTGCTAAATTTCGTAAAAGGTTCGTATGTTGTAAAGCATTTTGGATCTCTGCTAGATGAACAAGCAAGCTGCCTTCAAAGACGTCATTGTGCATCCTCTACTGTTCTTTTCTAAAGGCAATGCAGATGCATGAACTGTTGATTTGCATGAAAATCTCCATGCAGGACTCCTCGGTCCTTGTGGTTTCTGTTTCCTGGTAGTGAATAATATGAATAATAATGACGTTTACAATGTACCCGATGACGGGGCTGTTCTACTCTCAAGCATGTTCACGTGTAAACGAAAATGTGTGAGTAGATATAAAAGCACAACCTGAATATCTTTGGAGAGTTTACTAGAGTTTGGTTACTTTGTACCGCAACACCTGCACGTCTCTCTTTTTGTCTTTGAAGAACTGATTCTTTGTTTCACTGTTCAAACACATCTGGCATGCAGACCACCTGAAAGATGCAACCACCCTGTCAGTATCTTTAAGTCCCCAAGACATTTCCTGTCAGTTTCAGTTTAAACTACAATCCTACAATTTGCTCAAGTCAGGACCAGACACTCTCATCCGTCCATCCATCCGTCCGTCCATCCATCTGTCCGTCCATCCATCCATCCCTGCTTTCTCAAGGATCAAACTTCAGATCCATCTATCATCTTCTGCCTTTTGGCACCAGGCTAAACCAGAATCCAACGGGCCTGTCCGTGCCGCATTGCCTGTCATTGTGAGCAATACACAGCCATTCTAGTCAATGTATCAAACCCACCCATTTTCCCAGTTACACCCACCAGCTCTTCCAGATATCTCAAGGTCAGATTAGTAATCCATCTGCACCAGTCTGCCAATCAACCTTGTGATGTATCCATCGATTCATTTTCCGCTCATATAGATCAGGGTCATGTGGCACCAGACTATGCAAAGACCTTTTCAGAGTATTGTATTAAGACCTCTTTGGAGGATCCTGAGGTGTTCCAGTGTGTCATGGGTCTACCTCAGGGTCTCCTACCAGTTAGAAGTGCCCAGAAAACCTTACAGGGAGGAACCACCTCAACAGGTTCCCATCAATGCAAAGGAGGTGGAGAAGGTTCTAGTTTGAACTCTTTCCAGATGCCTGAACTTGTTTCCACGATCTTGAGGTCAAAACCCAAAAACTTATGACTGAAGGTGAGGGTTGGAAAGTAGATTGACCAGTAGGCCTTCACCTTCAAGTCCAGCTTTTCACCACAAAAGGCTGGTAATCGAGCTCTTGGTCTCGTGTTCCACGTTACATCTAAGGTACTTGAACTCCTTCACTTGGGACATTGACTCACTCCCAACCTGAAGGACTTATCCCCATTGTCAGGCTTCATGATAGGCCAAAAAATGGCTGACCCAACAGATGTGGGGCATCAGAAACAAAAATCATACCGGTGGTTTTAATGGATGCTGCATCTTGTTATGGGCGACACATCATCACACCTCGATGAAACAGCTTGCATGTCCAATTTGTTGCCTTTTTCCAACGATCTTGGAAATCTGATTCTGTCCCATTTTACAACTGTTGGTCGTCAACAAGGTCAAAACTATCGGTTCAGTTCAACATTTTCTAAATATCGGTGCCTGTCAGGGAATGCTTTGACTCGTCAGAGAAAGGTTGTAGTTACAGCACACAGACTACAGTCACAGTCAACAGGTCAACACTTACTTTAGTCCATGCTACGTTAACCACACGTAGAAAACAGATATCATGCGTCTGATTCTGGGATAAACTACCGTTTGGTAGGAATCTGTCTTCCTGACATCTTGTTTATCACAGTGGCTAACCAATGCAGAATGGACAAGCAGCGTCATGTGATAAATAAAATCAGTATTTCATGCCTTGTTAATGACTTGTGCCGGTCATTTCAGGAACTGTTTTCATGTATTATATACTGTGCACATTCCTTCATTTCAAACTACATGTACTTCATCACGTGGAACAAAGAGAGAAGGAAGAGATGGACGACAGGTGTTGGGGACACGTGACATATCGTTGTGTTAACATGCAGTATTGTGTGCAAAACAATGACAAACTTAATTACGATAATAAAGTTTTATCAGTAACCTCTGAGTGTCTGTGCGTCATGTGAGCTCACTGTTTGTTTGATCAATCAACGATAAGTGAACTGAGCATCATCCAGGACAACAGTACACATCCATTGCACGTCTGTCCGTCCTGGGAGAGGGATCCCTCCTCTGTGGCTCTTCCTGAGGTTTCTTCCACATGTTTTCCCTGTTAAAGGTTTTTGTGGGCAAGTTTTTCCTCACTGGAACCGAGGGTCTAAGGACAGAGGGTGTCACTCCCTGTACAGACTGTAAAGCCTCTGAGGATAAATGTGTCTGTGACTTTGGGCTGTACAAATAAAATCTGATTTGATTTGATCAGTGGATCTGTCCGTCTGTGAGGGGCTTCTTCGGACTTAACCTGTAACCTAAACAAAACTACTGTATGTAGCTAACGAGCCAGACTCGCTAACTTTAAGGGTTGAGATCAAAACTAAGACCTCGCAGTAGACACGTACGTAGCTGATATGTGATGCTGATATTTGCTAAATCTCTTTGGATGGATCTTCTGAAGGGTTCTGGTGCAGACACAGATTGCTAATTTTAGATAGCTAGCTTTGCTAGTGTCACTTACAGTTAGCATACTTCTCTTGAGCCTTCGCAGATCCGAGCAATCGCACACAAAAAGTGTGACGTGATCAAATAACTGACTGTGATGACACTTCAAAAGAAAGCGATGGTGAATGTTTGACAGGAGATTTGTTGGACACCTCTGTCAGGATCAGGGCTGCAAAGGGATTGAAAGTTTCCATGGGAAGTTAAGCTATGGAATTTTGGAAATATTTTGGAAACTCAATGAAAATTCTGGAAATTTCTGTGAATTAAGTGTAAATTTAAACAAACTGCATCATCAAACATAAATATAAACAAAATATTTATTTTTTAACAGATTTATTTGTAAGTAGAAGTAAGTAGCAGGGGGCGTGGCCTCTCTTGTCTAATCATGCTAAAATATATTTTCCCCAGCTTTCCTGGACCAGCCTTCAATTCTGTAAATTCACGGTTTATTCCCATAAATTCCCATTAATTCACATGGAAAGTTTCAGTTCCAGTCACAGTAAGGATGCTAATGAATAAATCACTGATCACTCTGCAGTCGTGGACTTTAGGTTTTATCAATACCAGATGATTTCCAAACATGAAGTCAGCTGTTGTTTCCAGTGTGGGCGTGATGGACTGTGTGTTTGCTGTTCAACCGTCAGAGAAAATGGGGGAGAATCTTCCAGCTGTCCCAACATCCTCAGTGAGCTTCCCAAACTGCAGCAGCAGTAATTAAAGCTCTCGGAGGCGTGGCGCGTTCAAGAAGAGGAGGAGACGAATGAAAGGAGGCCATTAGCTCTGTCAGCAGGACAAAAGGTTCACAACGAGACGCCAACGACTCCATGTGAAGATGCAAACACAAGACGGGTCAACAGAAGACCAGTGAACGCAACACGACGAGTGAACACAAAACCTCTGGTCTGTTCTCGTTTATCTTGTTAAACATCGTCTGAGTCTGTCAGCTGCTCTGACGTTGATGCTGAAGTTTCTGTTCGAAGCCTGAAGTGAAAGTTGACAAATGTCTTTCAGCCAATTAACAGCAGAGGACACCTGGTGACTCGACTTCCTGTCAGTCTGAAATCTGATGACGATCATTTCTCTGCTGAAGCTTCATTAACTGTTTCCTTCTGCTGTCGCTCATGCAGAAGGAAAGCTGATCAAGAGTTCATCCTGCAGAGAGCAGGAAGACGACTGGTTTAGTCAGCATCAACACAACTGGACCGAACAGAACCTCTGAACCGGCAGTGTCCAGTCTAACAGTGAACACAGCAACAGAACCTCTGAACCGGCAGTGTCCAGTCTAACAGTGAACACAGCAAGATAGATGGTCAAAATTGGCGGGAAACACGAACAAAGGCAGTCCTTCGCTGCAGGACGTTACGTCACGGGGTCGAGTCCCTCACTGATCTGTCCAGTTAGTTATTTATAGAAGTGTAGCACGGATAACGGAGCTGAGCCAGTTCAGTGACAAACATTCACTGTGTCCTTCACAATAAACGCATCCCACAGGTGTGTGAGTGTGTTTAAAAAGAAACTCTGTCAGATACTTCCATCAGTACTCTTCTATGTAGTACTCTGTGTACTCACCAACCACTAACAGTCAGTCCCAGATTTACTCTTGTCCGGCGGCTTCTTGCTCGCTCACTCTCTCCTTTTCTCTTCTTAGCTTCCTCCGTCAGCGTCCTCTTCACTCTCTGCTCCTCTGCCATTCAGCAGCTAACAAAGGAGCTAACATGAGCTAACAGCAGCTACAGCTGGCAGCAGTTTACTTCACTGTCCATCAGGAAACTTTCCCCTCCTCCTCTCTCCTCTCCCATCTTGATCCAGATACAGATATAGCTAATGTTAGCAGTTAGCTACATTAGCACTAGCTCCAAACTAACTGGATCCTTAGTGTTCGCTGTGTTAGCTTCATTATCTTTAGCTCTATTGCTGGTTACCAATCTTATGATAGTAGCTAATGTTAGCAATGAGTTGTCTTGAAAATCAACCTGATGTTATTTCTGTCTCTGACTTCCTGTGTGATCTGCTCTGAGCTGTGTGACACCGCGTCGACGTACACTTCAGGCGGTGCCACCGTCATCATGTAGAACCCACGCCATCAGCATGCTGTAGCTGAACCTGGTGGAGTTTAGCAGCTAGCATCACTTCTATTATTATTGATTAACATCTCGTTACTGTCCTTAATTGAATAATTGGCCGTGCACCTGTAGACCTGAACACCTCCTCCTCCTGTGGGGCTCTGGCGTCTCGTCTTCGTTAACGTCCCAGCTGTCTGTCAGTCGTGATCGTGGCATGGTGGCAGCGTGACTGCCAAACCCTCTGCATTCATGTTTAGCTTTAAGTAAGCTAATGTTAGCAAGAGATGACTTTACAAACACATGTATTAGCTAATGTTAGCAGTGAGCTAACTCTGAGGTAAAAAACGAATGTAATTAAGTTCATAACATTAGCTAACATTAGCTTTACATCCAAGATAACTGAAATAGCTAATCTTAGCAGTTAGCTACAGTACATCAGTTAGCTCTTTTAGCCTTTTCCCAAAACTAGTGAGGTCCATAACATTAACTTATGTTAGCATCTAACTACATTAGCACTACCTCCAATCCAACTAGATCCTTAGTGTTAGCTGTGTTAGCTTTGTTATATTAGCTTTAGCTCTCCTGCAACTGATCAATGTTTCCATCTTAAAGTCTGTAAGTCACCTCGGTACTGTAACGTTATTCCCGGTCTGCTCCGGCTGCTGAGCTCGGTTCTGTTAGCATGCTAACGGCAGACCTAAAAATATCTGATTTCTCCTCCATTAAAATGAATCCAGCAGCCCAGCAGACGTTCAGGTCAAAGGTCAGTTCAGCTCATGGGAGGATGACCTGGAGACCTCCTCCCCCTCCTGCTCAGGTAGATGCTCGTACCTGCAGCCCTTCATCCATCTTTCCTCGTCCTCAGAGAGACGTCATAAATCACTCTTCCTCATCGGAGCCGAGGCGTCGTTAATGATCCTGACGAGGAGCACCGTTTGTCGTCCAGGCGTATCGAGCGGCGCCGTGACTTATTATCTCTGAAGCACCAAATCATCAGTCTGAGTTCACACACGCTCGCCTCGTTTGTTTTGTTCAACTCACCTGTCGACCGGCGAGTGGCGGCCTCAGCGAGATAAAGAGCCGATGGGATGTAACGAGCTCCGTAATGAGCAGCTCCGCACCAACAATGCAGCAGACGGAGGCGTTCTGTTGTTTCACCGCGTCCTCCATGATGAGGTTTACACGGAAACATCAGCAATCAGCTGGACGATGAACCTGAATTCATTTAAACAGAACACACTGTGTGACAGTCAGTCACCACAGCTTCAATTATTTTGACTCTTCCTGTCTCTGTCTCTGCTGAAAGCTGCAATAATCAGTATTTTTACCACAGCACACAAACAGTGAGACATGACGGGGTGTTGTTGTCTCTGTTGTCTGCAGCTTCGGCTCCGTGTTCACATCAAAAGCTGTAAAAAGTCTCTGAACACGACCAGAACAGCCAGAGACGAGCCGGTGAGCATCGCGGAGCATTTAGTGGCTAACGAGACAGACATTTATCTCAGGAGACCAAAAACAGAGGGGAGAGAGGAGAGAGACTCCACAGGACGCTGATCTGAAATGGTTCAATAAAAAGGCCTTACGCTAACGTCTTACGTTAGCACAGCTAGCTACAGTGCAATTGCTAGTTAGATAATCTACATGAATTGCTAGCTAACTATTTACAACTGATTACTGATGTTAGCAAAATGCTAGCTAACCAGCTAGTTTATGCACGTGTATGAGTATGTATACCAGGCCAATAAAAGTAATTCTGAAAACATAAACTGTTATTTAGCTAACATTAGCTAACTCAGTATGTGACTATTAGCATTAGCATGCAGTTGGGTTGTTGTACTCTGGGGAAAACGGTGGATTGCTGTCGGGTTAGTTGCTGCCTGAAGTCAACACGTTTGAGTATCTCAGGATCTAGTTACATTACAACTAGCTAGCTAAATGATTGCTATAGGCTAGTTAGTTAAGCTGATTAACTAGCCGCTTGCAGCAGGTTTACCTGTCATGTTGTCCTGACATGCAGGATGTCCTCCCTGTGGCTCTCAGGCTGCATGTTTCATCTCCAGGTTGTTTGTCGTGCACACACTCCGTCATGGCTGCCTCTGAGCGCCTCAGGACGCTTTATCGACAGATTTGCTGGTTGGTTTGTGTACTGACTCGCTGCAGCGTTCTCCGCAGTTCATGAAGGTGTGTTTGATTTGGGTCACTCAGCGCACTCGCCGGGTGGTGTTAAGATGAGTAAAGATCCTGTTCCACCTCAGCAGGTGCTCACTGTGAGTGAGCGAGGAGTCAGCTGCACCCCAACGTGGAAAACTATCAAATTAAAACTCGAGAAATAAAAAAAATAAATAAAAGCATTCAGTTCATCCTGGAATTTCAAAATAAAAGGTGGGTCATCAGTATCTGTGAGGAGCTGATCTTCATCAGACTGACAGCAGACTGATGAATCCATACACCCTCAGCCTCGTGTCAGCCTCCGTTCAGCTTCATGGACGTCAGAACAAAAACAATCAGCTGATTTTTTGTTTCTGCAGAATATTTGGATTCACAAACTTCAAAAACAACAGGAAGTAGTTTTATTTTCTTATTTCCATCGAAACACGTTGAAGGAAGCAAGAAAAAAAAATCTTGTTAGCTTGTAACAGTTAGCATGGAGCGACGGAGCGACAGCCAACGAGTTCGATGTTTGACGACGTGTGCTAACGCTGCTGAAGGTCTGAACATGCTAACCGCACAGATGACCTGACCTGACGTTACCTTTTTATCCTGACCGACATGTTGGCGTTCATCTCAGGGACTTCCTGTCCGGTGTCGATGTTTAACGTGGTGTTAACGTGACGTGAAGTCCGGCCTGTCGCGGTGAGCTGCTTTCTGTCGCTGCTGTTCCACCGTTCAGACCAAAAAACAAACGTCCACCTCTGAGGTCCACAAACCACCTGTCCGTCTGTTTGACTTCCTGTCTCATCACTTAGTTTGATTAGTTCAGAGTTCACTTGAGTCCAAACATGGGCATGTTGACGACACATTAACGAGCTGCTGTGTATTGATTGGTCACGTTGTGCTGAGTGGGCGTGTTTGATTCCCCCGCTGTGATCTGACCCTGGAGCTTCGTCTCACCTGCTGCCTTCGTTAGCCTCGTTAACCTCGTTAATCTCGTTTCACTGTGAGCCAAAGACAAAAATATTCAGGAACAAATCAGAAAACAGCTCGGAGCTTCGATTAACGAGGTTTTGGTGCTGCAGCAAATTAAGAATGTGTCCGTTAAATAGGACGACTAATTAGAACAGAGACGATCAACGACTTCATCTGGATGTTTTTAAAGGAAGTCCTTCGAGACGTCATCTGATCAGGGGACGGAGACCGACTCAAGCACCAATACAAGACTGCCTAAAACCTGGATGTAGTCTCTGAGACGTCCCCGCAGACTGTCTAAAACCTGGACGTAGTCTCTGAGACGTCCCCGCAGACTGTCTAAAACCTGGACGTAGTCTCTGTGACTCTCACAGATTGTCTAAAACCTGGACGTAGTCTCTGAGACGTCCCCGCAGACTGTCTAAAACCTGGACGTAGTCTCTGTGACTCTCACAGACTGTCTAAAACCTGGACGTAGTCTCTGAGACGTCCCTACAGACTGTCTAAAACCTGGACGTAGTCTCTGTGACGTCCCCGCAGACTGTCTAAAACCTGGACGTAGTCTCTGAGACGTCCCTACAGACTGTCTAAAACCTGGACGTAGTCTCTGTGACGTCCCCGCAGACTGTCTAAAACCTGGACGTAGTCTCTGAGACGTCCCCGCAGACTGTCTAGTCCAGACCTGGACTGGTCTTTCTTTGTGTGAAGTAGCTGCAGAGTAATGATCTTTTCCTGACACGTTTCATGTCAGACTGCAGCAGGTCTCTGTCCTGTTGGACAGGAAGTCCTGGACCCGGTCACCTCGGGCCTCTCTCTGGTGGAGCCAGCTTTGTAAACAGTGAGCAGACACTCTTGATGGCAGATTTTTTTTTATCTCTCTGCCCAATTTCATGGGAACAGATTGCCACAGTGACGCAACCACAGAGCAACATGTCGAGAGGCGAGAGGAGGAACGAAGACACACTGCTGACTGTTACACTCATTCATCTCACTCTGCAAACCAAAGACAAATGTACCGAGACACCTGAGACTGACAAACTGAGCTAACAGCAGCTAACAGCAGCTATGATGTTAAAGCAACATTACCAATGTGTTGAAGAAGCAGAGAGGAGCAGTGAGGAGCAGAGAGAGGAGCAGTGAGGAGCAGAGAGAGGAGCACTTAGCATCAGTTTGTGATCAGCTTATCGTCTTAGGTAAGTTAGCAATATTAGCTTTTCACAGTTTTAGCACCTGACTGTCACAGCTAAGCTAACGTTCTGTTGTGCAGCTGTTTGGGTCAGTGCTGATCAAGCTACCATCTGTTTTATCTGAGGTTTTAGTCTCTACAGACTCAGTGAGACCAAAACTAAAGACTGCAGGAGACTGAGACTAAAGACTGCAGGAGACTGAGACTAAAGACTGCAGGAGACTGAGACTAAAGACTGCAGGAGACTGCAGAAAAGGTATTTTATCAAATGATGGTGTGGATTTCTGTCACCGCTGATGATTCAAAGTTCAGCTGATCTGCAGGAAGCTCTCACGGTTAATTGGAGGTTTGGAAACAGTCGAGTGTGATGAGCCATGATCCCGAAGATAACGAGGTAAATACTGCAGCTCGTTATGAACGAGAGAAGAGTCACAAAGACACTGAACTAAACTACAAACATCTAGTCCTGAAAAGTCTCAGAGACTACGTCCAGGTTTTAGACGAAACTTTCTGAGCAGTCGGAGGCTTTTATTTTGAAAGTCTCTCCATATATCAGGTGTTTTACTCACCTTCACTCCAGAGACTTCACAATAAAATATCCTGTCCACACACACACACACACAGGGAGGAATCAAGGGCTGGGCAGATGAACCCAATCTGTTCTTCAGCAGATTTGATTCTGCCTCCTCTCCCTCTTCACCCCCAATCCAGACATCCTCCACCTCCCTTTCCATAACAGATGATCAGGTAAGGAACAAGCAAGGCCCCGGGCCCGGACGGCATCAGCCCAAGACTCCTGAAGGACTGGACTGACCAGCTGTGGTCCGGCCCTGTGGAAGACCTCCTGTGTGGTGCCCCGCACCCCAAGGAGCCAAACCACCTCAGGCCTGTTGCCTTGACTTCATGGAGCGGATCATCCTGAGACACCTGCTGGGCCACAGCTGCACCGCCTGCAGTTTGCTTACCGGCCTGGACCAACACCTGCTGCATGGACACCTGACTGCCTCACCAACAGACCGCAGTACGTGAGGCTCCATCACTGTGTCTGACGTGGTGCTCTGCAGCACAGGTGCCCCTCAGGGTACGGTGCTCTCCCCTTCCTCTTCACCCCCTACACCTCGGACTTCACCCACAACACCACCCACTGCCACATCCAGAAGTTCTCCGATGACACGGCTGCTGCTGGATGTTTCTGAGGGGAGCGAGCTGGAGGACAGGACAGTCACCGTGAACATTCAGGGATCGGACATGGAGATGGTGGAGAGCTACAGATTCCAACAAACTGGATGGACTGACAACACCCACGCTCTCCACATGAAGGGCCAGAGTGGCCTCCACCTGCTGAGCAGACTGAGGTCCTTCAGAGTGAGCAGGGTCTCCTCAGGACTCTGTGGTCTGCTGGACAGGGGGCAGCACGGACAGGGACAGACTCAAAGACTGATCAGGAGAGCGCGCTCTGTCCTGGACGGTCCTCTGGACTCCACAGAGGAGGTGGAGGAGAGGAGGACATCCATCATGAACAACACCTCTCACCCCCTACATGACACTGAGGGTCCCTGAGCAGCTCCTTCAGCTGCAGACTGCTACACCCACGGTGTAAGAAGGAGAGGTTCAGCAGGTCCTTCATCCAACACCTGCACCACCTGCACCACCTGCATCACCTCATCATGGTGTAGTTGCCACTTTTCTTTTTGCTGCTGTAAAGTAAATCGCTGTGGGATGAAGTGCAGTGTAATCTATCTATCGGTCTGTCACACACACACACACACACACAGGTCAGCTGTCTGGATGCTGTGTGTGTGTGTGTGTGTGTGTGTGTGTGTGTTAATTAAAGCTCACCATATCAGCAGGGAGCGAGCAGGAACTCCTGAGCTGAAGTGTAATCACAGAATAACTTCAAATGAAGCTCGTTACAATGAGTCAGTTCAGTTAGCTACACAGCTAACAAAGAGCTAACCACAGTTAGCGCTTCACTGCTTAGCAATCTTTACATCAAGTAATGGTAGCTAACATTAGCAGCTAGCTACTTTATTTCTCAAAACTGGCTAAATCTACAACATTAGCTTATATTATCAGTTAGCTATGTTAGCCTTTTCCCAAAACCAGCGAGGTCCATAACATTAACTTATGTTAGCAGTTAGCTACATTAGCACTAGCTCCAAACCAACTGGATCCTCAGAGTTAGCTGTGTTAGCTGTGTTATATTAGCTTCAGCTCTGCGGCGACTGATCAATGTCAGCTCAGTACTGTGACGTGACGCCCGTGTTGGTCCCTGAGCTCCAACCCGGTCCAGCTGCTGAGCCCGGTTATAGCTCACTTCAAACTGATAAGATGTTTATTTTGGAACGTTCTGCAAACGCTACAGAAACAGTAGGTCACTGTTAAGTATGATAAGGTTGTCTGAGTGTTGTCTGAATGTTAGTTATTGGTTGTGTATTGATTACTGACGGTGGCTGATCAGGTTTATTATCAGCTGATCTCGTTAGCATTTACTGACTTCTGTCTAATTAAAACAGAATCATGGCTCTGACGGCAGCTCATCACACAGTGCTACAGTCATCACAATCATCTGTGATACACAAACACAGAGACCAAATATCAACGTTACAGAAACATTCTGCAACTTTTCTGCCATGAAACAACGTGACGGGGAGCCGGTGTCGTGCCATAACAGGAGCTGACATCATGCTAACAAAAGATACAAATAACACATGCTCATCGTGTTTTATTAGCCAGTCCAAACTAACATTACTGCAAAGCATGGATGGATGAATTGCTAGCTAGCTAGTCAGCTAATTCCTCTGGCTGTAAATTGTCTGTTTTTGTCATTTGTGGGTTAGTTTGTTGGTCAGATACATGCAGCATCGCTAGTTAACGTTAGCTTGATGCTCGCTAACACTATTGCTAACAAAATACTAAATATGCTTATATGTTTCAGCTCATGTGATGCTAACTTGTGTCTGAAGACAAACGTGTTGATTTTAGCCAACAGTAAATGACGTAACGTACAAAGCAAAGGTGGAGCTAATGACAGCCATGGAGGCATGAGTTAACATGCTAACTGTAACTGAAGCTAAGCTGCCGTTAGCCGGTGTGCTTTGGCTCGGCTGTGTGGTGCTTATGTTAGACAGTCACTCAGCTGGTCTGTCTCCCTGCAGCTGTCTCACTCTCTGCAGCTCTTCCTCGTAGAACAGCAGCTGGTCCACCTGGAAACCATCATCAGGTTTGTCCTCCAGGTGTCTCAAAGTCTGCGCCGCGCCGTCATCACTGTCCACCCACCGCCGCCTGGCGTCCTTCATGTTCTCGTACAGCTCCTGGAAGACGTCTGGACCGAGACGTCTGCAGACAGACCTGCAGGGAGGACACACTGTGAACAACACAGCAAGACCAAATATCCAGGTTTTAGACAGTCTGCGGGGACGTCTCAGAGACTACGTCCAGGTTTTAGACAGTCTGCGGGGACGTCACAGAGACTACATCCAGGTTTTAGACAGTCTGCGGGGACGTCTCAGAGACTACGTCCAGGTTTTAGACAGTCTGTAGGACGTCACAGAGACTACGTCCAGGTTTTAGACAGTCTGCGGGGACGTCACAGAGACTACATCCAGGTTTTAGACAGTCTGCGGGGACGTCTCAGAGACTACGTCCAGGTTTTAGACAGTCTGCGGGGACGTCACAGAGACTACGTCCAGGTTTTAGACAGTCTGCGGGGACGTCTCAGAGACTACGTCCAGGTTTTAGACAGTCTGTAGGACGTCACAGAGACTATGTCCAGGTTTTAGACAGTCTGCGGGGACGTCACAGAGACTACATCCAGGTTTTAGACAGTCTGCGGGGACGTCTCAGAGACTACGTCCAGGTTTTAGACAGTCTGCGGGGACGTCACAGAGACTACGTCCAGGTTTTAGACAGTCTGTGGGGACGTCACAGAGACTACGTCCAGGTTTTAGACAGACTTTGTGTCCTCACTTTGTGATATTGTGACAGTTTCAGATCTTCAGCAGTTTTGACCTGAATATTTTTGTGCTGTCTGGCTCCACATCACCTCCTCCTCTCCCTCCTCCCCCTCCTCCTCCTGAGGGAGGTGGTTTGACTGACAGGGTGGAGCGCAGGTTGACTTCCTGTTTTCAGTCTGTCAGCAGGTAAACTGTTTCTTATTCTTCTCTCTGACAGACAGCAGCTCTCAGGTCAGCTGACAACAACACCCGACTGAGACTGAGACTGACATGAATCACTTCCTGCTGTCATGATGTTCAAATCATTTTATTGTTGTGATAACGAGATGTTAAAAATCATCTTTGATCTTCATGAGAACTGAAGGAACCACACACACACACACACAGACACACACACACACACACACACACTCTATCTCTTCTTCTGTTTTATGAGGAGCTGACAGCCTTTAATTCCTCCACAGAGAAGCTGTGTGTGTGTGTATGTGCCTCTGATGGTGTTACCATGGTAACAAACTGACCCTAATGGAAGTGGGGAGCCCTGTGCAATGTTGGTTTCAACAGCCTGACCAATCAGATCAAAGTGTTCCACCATCGGCCAATCACAGTAGAGCAGCAGGTACATCTGCAGAGACCGACAAAGACTAACAAAGACTAACAAAGACCTGCAAAGACTAACAAAGACTAACAAAGACTAACAAAGACCTGCAAAGACTAACAAAGACTAACAAAGAGTAACAAAGACCTGCAAAGACTAACAAAGACTAACAAAGACTAACAAAGAGTAACAAAGACCTGCAAAGACTAACAAAGACCTGCAAAGACTGTGATGAAATGTTGACTGCAGGAAGTTCATTGTCAGACCTTCAAAATAAGACTCACTCTTTCAGGTGTTGGATTCTGGTCTCCAGCAGGCTGCTGTTGATCGTCGGAGGCCCGTGAGGGTTCTGAGGGGCTTCAGGCTCTGCTGGGTCAGCTGGGTCAGAACCAAGACACAAGAAACACATCACACACCAACACACACTTTAACACACACCCTCTGTGTCACTTCATTAATAAACACTGTGCAGAGAGTGGACACACACACACACACACACACACTGATGATGGTTAATGAGGCTCTTTAATAAACGAAGTTCAGAGACGTAACGAGCTTGTGACTTAACGAGGTGATGACCTCACAGTGATGTCACAGGCCAGCATGAGCGTGAAGAAATGATGACATCATCATCGTGTTCACACATGAATAAACAACAACGTGGTCACGTGACCGCTCAGGCCTCCTCACTAAAGCTGGTTGTTACCATGGCAACCAGCAGTAAGCCTGAAACAGTGTGTGTGTGTGTGTGTGTGTGTGTGTGTGTGTGTGCATCTAAATAACAGATTTTCATGAAACCAGCTGAATGTCGAGAAGAATAATTATTTTATTCATCAAACCTGCAGAGAAATGTTGTGTTTGTTTTAGACACAACATGTTTATATAAATAAAAATATAAATATAAATAAAAAATATATAAATATAAATATAAATATAAATATAAATCTATGTTTGTCGATGAATCAAAGTTTCTTCAGTTGAACTCATATTTGTTCTGTCAGTGTTTCCACGTTCAGCTCTGAGGTCAGCAGAGCGAGAACAACGAGCAGCAGACCACGACCGAACCAAGCCAACAGGAGGAGGTGAGGAGGAGGAGGAGGAGGAGGAGGAAGAGGTAAGGAGGAGGAGGAGGAAGAGGAGGTGAGGAGGAGGTGAGGAGGAGGTAAGGAGGAGGTGAGGAGGAGGAGGAGGAGGTGAGGAGGAGGAGGAGGAGGAAGAGGTAAGGAGGAGGAGGAGGTAAGGAGGAGGTGAGGAGGAGGAGGAGGAGGTAAGGAGAAGGTGAGGAGGAGGAGGAGGTGAAGAGGAGGAGGTAAGGAGGAGGAGGAGGAGGTAAGGAGGAGGTGAGGAGGTAAGGAGGAGGAGGAGGAGGTGAGGAGGAGGTAAGGAGGAGGAGGAGGAGGTGAGGAGGAGGTAGAAGAGGAGGAGGTGAGGAGGTAAGGAGGAGGAGGAGGTGAAGAGCAGGAGGTAAGGAGGTAAGGAGGAGGAGGTGAGGTGGAGGAGGAGGAGGAGGAGGAGGAGGTAAGGAGAAGGTGAGGAGGAGGAGGAGGTGAAGAGGAGGAGGTAAGGAGGAGGAGGAGGAGGTGAGGAGGAGGAGGAGGCGCAGAGACAGAGAAACATCAGTAACATTATTAACATTCTGCAGCGTCCACAGTGATAAAGCGGATTAACCTTCTGATGCCGAGCTCACGGTGAAGGTCGGCGTTTCCTCCCATGTTTGAACATGTTGAATGTAGCATGACAGCATTTTACGGCCTCTGTACGTCCGGTATACGCTGACACACTGTACACTGTCTGTTACCGTAAAATCTACATTCGACATTTTAGACCGTGTTGATGAACGTGGACTTCATGCTCAGACTGACCGCTCACGTCCTCGTCCAGAACCTTCTGCATGTGCTTCATCATGGCCTCCAGCTCGCTGACCTGAGGACGTCACATCAAACAACAGAAGAAGAAAATGACTTCAAATGAAATTCAGATTTACATATATATGTATAAACAGAAACAAAGAAGTTGAAAACATCTGAACATAGATGAAGTGTCGCCTTTACGCAGACGATATTCTTCTTTATATCTACCAGGGTTTATGCAGTCCTCCGGTTAAATTTAATACCTTCTAAATATTTTTTAAACCTCAACTCGACTGTTTGAAGTCTCAGTAGTTATGTGTATGTATGTGTTATGGGTCTGAAAATTAATAAAGACATCTCAACAGAACTAGTCATACAGTAAAAACAGGGTGGATACATGTGAGGGCACCACACTGTTCATCTAAGTTCATGCCATGCAGCCGTCTGCGAGCACTCCTACATGATGCCGAAGAGTTCAGCAGTCCACACATGAAGAACATGTGAAGAACATGAGAAGAGCATGAGAAGAGCATGTGAAGAACATGTGAAGAACATGAGAAGCGCATGAGAAGAACATGTGAAGAACATGTGAAGAGCAGCAGTGTGTCACAGGAGGACGATCTGATCAGCTGCTCTACTCACACTTAACAAACTTACAACAAATCACGTGCTGTTCTTCAGCAGAAATAAAACCTTGAAATCAGACATTTACCGCGCGGACACCCTGTTTAAAAACATCTTTCATCATTTTATACATACACATCTATATGTTAGTTACACTGTAAAATTGGAAATCTGTGTAATTATATGATTAAATATGGAATAAAACATCTTAAACATCACAATCAACAATACTAACGTCCTGTTATCTTAATATTACTCAAACGTTTTATGGTAAAGAACTGTCAGGTTTTACAGTGTACTGTCAGTTTTTACAGTGTACTGTCAGGTTTTACAGTGTATTGTCAGTTTTTACAGTGTACTGTCAGGTTTTACAGTGTACTGTCAGTTTTTACAGTGTACTGTCAGGTTTTACAGTGTACTGTCAGGTTTTACAGTGTACTGTCAGTTTTTACAGTGTACTGTCAGGTTTTACAGTGTACTGTCAGGTTTTACAGTGTACTGAAGCTGTCATTATAATGTTACTATAAAATAATTAATAAACAGCCTCATTTAATTATGACAGGCTGTGCAGGTTGTTTCATGACGCAGCTTCAGTATCTGCAGAGTCTGCAGGGAGTTCAGCGTGGAGCGTGGTGGAGCGAGGAGAAGACGGGTGGAGGTGGAGGTGTTTCGCCTCCTCTGAGACTCCATCGGATCTCCTCATGGCTCTGCTGCCACTCCACACACAATAATAAATCAGATTTTTCATTATCCACCACAGTAAAACTCTCCTGCTCGTCTCCGCGGTCTCAGTAATAACTGGACTGATGTGAAATCATCTCAGCTGCTCGTCCGCTAATACAAACACACTCAAACGTCTCTTTGCATATCAATGCTTGTGTGTCCGCTCCACTGCTAAAACTAGACTCATTATGCAAAACTGTGTTTATTTAAAGTCGAAGCTTTAAATAGAATAAAATGTTGATTGGTGTGTGCAGCTCAGTCTGAACTCCATTAGCCACGTTAAACGATGTTCTGCAGACTAAACTAAAGTTCATACTTTAAACAGAAACGAGCAGAGCGCCAACAGATCCAGTGTCTCCCTCAAATCAAATCAGATGTTATTTGTACAGCCCAAAGTCACAGACACATTTATCCTCAGAGGCTTTACAGTCTGTACAGGGAGTGACACCCTCTGTCCTTAGACCCTCGGTTCCAGTGAGGAAAAACTTGCCCACAAAAACCTTTAACAGGGAAAACATGTGGAAGAAACCTCAGGAAGAGCCACAGAGGAGGGATCCCTCTCCCAGGACGGACAGACGTGCAATGGATGTCACATGTACAGAACAATCAACACAAACATGTCGTACAATTACAATGAATGATAGAATGATTACAGCAGCAGTGGAACCTGTGATAGAGACACAGATGCACAGCAGCAGTAAGTCATTAACTAACTATAAGCTGTGATGGAGATATGGGAGCAGTAATGACAGTAATAATATATGTAGTGGACGTCATGCAGGACCACAGCAGCAGCTCTCGGCTTCACTAATGATCCAGTTTCTTCTCTGTCATCAGTGTCAGCAGTGTGTAACATTTATGGAGATGACCGGAGGGCATCCACACTATTTTCATCCAAATCTTTATTATTATTATTTTTCTACCAGATGCAGTTCACACTTTGCTTTAATATCCTACAAATTCATACAATATTTTACAGTATTCTACAATTCTCACTTGTTAAGTCAACTTATTGTCAGTGCTGCTATGTTTCAGCATCCGCACCATGTTTCTGCAGGAAATGCAGATTTTCTAGTTTGAATTTGGTTTTCTCAGTTTTCCAATTTTGATTCAGAAAACAAAAAATGGAAAAAACGTCTGTTTATTGTTCTTTGTTCAAAACGTGAAAAAAGGGGCAAGGTATAACAAGGTATATAAAATCACTTCAGCTACTTAAAAATAAGAATATCCTGACAGCTCTGATGGGATTCATCTGTAAGGTTTGCTTTCTTCTAAACACTCCGTATGAACCCCAGACAGACAGCTGATCAGTGGAGACGCGTATTTTTCAGTCTTTATGCAGCCGTAGGCGATGTGGTTAATGCGTTTTAGTATAGTGTGCTGGCATAAAATGCCTCTCATAGTGTGTGTGTGTGTTACAGCGAGTGTGTGTGTGTGTGTGTGTGTGTGTGCGCGTGTGTGCCTAATTAGAGGACTTGAGGCACTCGGCTCAGTGTGAGAATCATATTATGATAATTTGAGTCCAAACGTCAGATTAAAACATGAAACCAAAGCTGCTGCTACAAAATCCTCATTGTGTGTTTCATTCTAATCCACACACACACACACACACACACACACACACTACTCTGCTGCCCCAATTAGGGAGATATACATAATAATATTTGGCCTTTTGAACACGGATGATAATGAGGATGAGCTGAGTTTAAACACAAACACTCATTTCTCTGCTTAGATCAGGATCCATAATGTGTTTTAATGTGATTTTATTGATATAAAATTATGATAAATTACAGGTGTAACATTCCAGAGTGACGGACTCACCTGTGGCTCGGACAGGTAAAGTGTCTCTGCATGTGTTTTCGCCTCTTCGTCGTCTGAACACGAATCAAATCCGTCCTGGTCGTAGTAAACCTCTGCAGCCTGAGGGTCCTCCGGGATATCTGAACACACAGCTAACAGTTAGTCCAGTCTATAGTCAGACTGTCTAAAGTTAGTCCAGCTTTAAGTCAGACTGTCTAGAGTTAGTCCAGCTTTAAGTCAGACTGTCTAAAATTAGTCCAGTCTATAGTCAGACTGTCTAAAGTTAGTCCAGTCTATAGACAGTCTGTCTAAAGTTAGTCCAGCTTTGAGTCAGACTGTCTAAAGTTAGTCCAGCTTTAAGTCAGACTGTCTAAAATTAGTCCAGCTTTAAGTCAGACTGTCTAAAGTTAGTCCAGCTTTAAGTCAGACTGTCTAAAATTAGTCCAGTCTATAGTCAGACTGTCTAAAGTTAGTCCAGCTTTAAGTCAGACTGTCTAAAGTTAGTCCAGCTTTAAGTCAGACTGTCTAAAATTAGTCCAGTCTATAGTCAGACTGTCTAAAATTAGTCCAGCTTTAAGTCAGACTGTCTAAAGTTAGTCCAGCTTTAAGTCAGACTGTCTAAAATTAGTCCAGCTTTAAGTCAGACTGTCTAGAGTTAGTCCAGCTTTAAGTCAGACTGTCTAAAATTAGTCCAGTCTATAGTCAGACTGTCTAAAGTTAGTCCAGTCTATAGTTAGTCAGACTGTCTAAAGTTAGTCAGTCTATAGTCAGTCCTGTCTAAAATTAGTCAGTCTATAGTCAGTCCTGTCTAAAGTTAGTCAGTCTATAGTCAGTCCTGTCTAAAGTTAGTCAGTCTATAGTCAGTCAGTCTATAGTCTGTCAGTCCTGTCTAAAGTTAGTCAGTCTATAGTTAGTCCTGTCTAAAGTTAGTCAGTCTATAGTTAGTCCTGTCTAAAGTTAGTCAGTCTATAGTCAGTCAGTCTATAGTCAGTCCTGTCTAAAGTTAGTCAGTCTATAGTCAGTCAGTCCTGTCTAAAGTTAGTCAGTCTATAGTCAGTCCTGTCTAAAGTTAGTCAGTCTATAGTCAGTCAGTCTATAGTCAGTCAGTCCTGTCTAAAGTTAGTCAGTCTATAGTTAGTCCTGTCTAAAGTTAGTCAGTCTATAGTCAGTCAGTCCTGTCTAAAATTAGTCAGTCTATAGTCAGTCCTGTCTAAAGTTAGTCAGTCTATAGTTAGTCCTGTCTAAAGTTAGTCAGTCTATACTCAGTCAGTCTATAGTCAGTCAGTCCTGTCTAAAGTTAGTCAGTCTATAGTTAGTCAGTCCTGTCTAAAGTTAGTCAGTCTATAGTTAGTCCTGTCTAAAGTTAGTCAGTCTATAGTCAGTCCTGTCTAAAGTTAGTCAGTCTATAGTCAGTCAGTCTATAGTCAGTCAGTCCTGTCTAAAGTTAGTCAGTCTATAGTTAGTCCTGTCTAAAGTCAGTCAGTCTATAGTCAGTCCTGTCTAAAGTTAGTCAGTCTATAGTTAGTCCTGTCTAAAGTCAGTCAGTCTATAGTCAGTCCTGTCTAAAGTCGTGTTAACATGTTTTGTGGCTTCCTTTTATTTTTATAATTAGTCAGTGTTAAATATGTAACTTTGAAGATCAGTCATCCTCACCGTGCCGTCGTGAGTCTGACTCACACGTCTTGTCGACATCCTGTTTCTGGATTGGCTGCAAGCCCCCTGGTGATCGGTGATCCTGGGTGCTGATTGGCCAGCTCTGACAGGCTGCGTCCTCCTGTTTGGAGGAACTTAGTGTTTTAATGTGAATCCAGCAGAGAACTGACCTGAAACATTAAGAGAACGTTAGCTAATTAACTTAGAAGAGGATTAATTAATGTTAGAGACATGAAGAGAAGAAGAAGTCTGTGACCGCACGATGAATCCAACATGACGACACTCACGTTCAGAACGTCCACGCTGACTTTCTCAAAATGGCGGCTCCTCAGCTCCTTCCTGCGGCTGTGGATCTCCTCGTACTTCTCCTCAGCCAGTTTCCTGCAGAGACACAAACAGACAGTCTGTGAGACGGTCTCAGAGACTACATCCAGGTTTTAGACAGTCTTACCTGAGTCTCGTGGCCTTCTCGTCAGCAGCCTGCAGTTTGCGGAGCCTCATTCTCTCTCTGGGCGTCATCTTCTCCACCTCTGATTTCTCCATCAGCGTCTGCAGGTGAACTTTCTTCTTCCTGAAGATCAACCACACACACACACACACAGAGGAGGAGGTGAACTGAGAGTATGGGAGGAGTCGTGCAGAGGATGGAAATGAGGAGGTGTTGAGAGGAGAAGCTGGACATGAAAAGGAGCAGAAACAGGAAGTGATGTAACGATTACATGTTCTTGGCGATGAGCTCAGCGTCTCTCTTCCCGTCTGATGACACGAAAACGAAGCGCTCCTTCATTTTCTGTCAACACAGAAAAAAAAGGTTTGTTGCTAAAGAAGCTAACCGCTAACTAGCTGCTGCTAACTGAATCTGCTGTTAGCAGAACAAGAGAACCGGCTCAGCAGCTGGACCAGGCTAGCTATTAGCTATCTTAGTTAGCTTGGATGTAAAGCTAGCATTAGCTAATGTCAAGTCAACGCATTGCTAACATTAGCTTACTTGGAGAGTGGCTTCTAGCTAATGCTATTGTAATTCTGCTAACATTACTCCATGCTAACATTCCATTACTTGTGTAAGAGTGCTAAGTAGTGAAGCGCTAGTGTTAGCGGTTTGTTCTGAAGATAAATGTGTGTGTGTGTGTGTGTGTGTGTGCAGGTTTTGGTGTGACAGAACTTTATTAACAACATAAACAGACGATAACAGGATCAGCTGAGAGCTCCTCTCTGCTCCGATATCCCAGAGTGCCGCGGTGCAGTAATGAATACCATCAGCATAACGATATCTCAGTGGTAACCATGGCAACCGGTTCCATAAACGCATCATCTCTCTTCAGGTGCCCCACGAGGAGCATCGAGCCTGCAGCTGTGATTTATGACACACTGTATGACAATAATATCCTGCTGACACACACACACACACACATCTTATCTGTTACTATGTGTGCGTGTGTGGGTCATGAATACGTTTCACAATCTAGTGTTATAGTATGTTCTACACAAATAAACACACACACACACAGTGCTTCAGCACCAGGAGCAGTTTGGGGGATCGAACCACCGATCATCTGACTACGACCTGTGTACCCGTGTGTGTACCTGTACCTTTGTTAGTGTGTGTACCTGTGTGTACCTGTGTGTGTACCTCATTAATGTGATAATTATTAGAATCATCTTCAAACAATTTTTAAATATTTTAGTTTCTGATTGGTTCACCTTTATTACAGTCGTCCTCATCACCATGGTTACAGTAACAGTAAGAGACTGTTCAAATAAATCATCACGTCTGTGTGTGTCACACCTTCATGTTCTCCTCCATGAACGAAGTCTTCAGGAGCTCTGAGGCCGATGGTCTGCACGCCGACTTCTTCTGCAACATCCTGAAGAGAAGAAGAAGAGGAAGAGGAAGAGGAAGAGGATCAGGTCACTAGCTGCAGAGCTTCAGGGCAAAGATACAGCTTAGCATCAAGCAGCTAACAAACTGAGCTAACATTAGTTGGTGATCAGACAGAGAGTTTCACTGTAGTAGTATAGTATAGTAGTATTCACAGTGTGGTATTGGTGCTTTAACTGCAATAAAAGATGTTCCATTAATGAACGGGTTGTCGGACTCTCGGTGGCGTCACCTCTGCATGACTCGGTTCAGATCATCAGAGTAACCGACGGGCAGCGCCGGAGTTTCTCCCTCCACGATCTTCAACACCACAGACAGGAAGTTTGGACCCTGGAAGGCGTGAGTCAGTGAACACATCTCAAAGAGGAGGCAGCCCAGAGCCCTGCAACACACACACACACACACACACACACACACAAAGGTCAGCTGATGTAATTAGTGAAGAAGAGATGAAGAGTCAGAACTTAACCACGTCTTGTCCATCACGCAGGCAGCCAATATGACAGCAGTGACATCATCGCTGTGTCATGGACACACTGAACCAATCAGCAGCCAGAGACTGTGAACAACATGTCTGCAGCCTGCTGGGGGCGCTAACACGCCCGTACACCATGTTAATTAATCAGTGTTTGTCTGACACAGCGTGATTGGTCCATGCAGGTAATTATTGCAGATCATCATTAACGATGTTGTTAATTTGTGATTATTAAACGATGCTGCAGGTGTTAGCGAGCTGACGGAGGTGATCAGAGCGGAGACGCCAGCTCGTTAATTAACTAAACAAACGACTCACACGGGTCCAGAGGATTGTGGGTCGGCTCTGAATGACATCACTGACCTGAACTGACCCTCCCATAATGCACCTGTTCAGCCTGCAGCTCCTGACCAGTCACATCAGGTATATCAGGTCAAGCGAACAGGAAGTACAGACACGTTGGTTTACCAGATGTCGGACTTGCAGTCGTAGCCCTGCTGGGTCAGAACCTCCGGGCTCATGTAGTACGGAGTCCCTGTGAAGGTGGTGGCCAGGTCACATGATCCCATCAGCAGACAGGAAACACCAAAATCACCTGACAGACGAGAACGACACGGGTCAACAACAGAATCCACTTTAACATGCAGTCTTTGAATGCATCACGATCGAATCTCCACATAAACACACATTCAAGGTGCCTTCCCATGAGCCTTTGCAGCAGCAGCTGAGGAGGAAGCTCACCGATCTTAACGAGGTTTCGTTTCAGGAAGACGTTCTTGGCCTTCAGGTCTCTGTGGAGGATCCGCCTGCAGAGAGCAGCACAGCAGTCAAACAGGAAGCAAACACACCTGTCTGACTGCTGATTGGTCCATTCATTGATTTCCACAGAGACCATATCCTCACCTGTCATGCATGTAGTGAAGGCCAAGCAGCAGCTGGATGAACCAATCCAGGACCTGGACTTCAGGGAGGCTCTGCCCACCTCGTCTCACCTCCTCCAGCTTACAGTCGAGATCCCGATCCTGACGGGAGAAATCCCACAGACAATGAATGCACCACAGACCCACCTGTCCTGATGTTAATACAGACAGTGAACGCACCACCTGTCTGGTTCAGTCTCTGAGTTTCACGGCTGTGATTTCTAATTAATTTATTATTAATTTATTCACTTTGACACACTTGACAAACATCAGGAGCCTCGGCTGCTCCTCGTCGAGGAGTTCATTCATGTCGGCGTCGTACAGTGCCGGTAAAACAGATCTTTGCACCGTCAACATGGATACAAGCAGTGAAACGAGTTTCCTGGACGCGGCGTGAGGAACTCGGAGGAAGCTCTTGAGGGTTTTCCTCTTTGTGCTGGGAACCCCAACATGATCCTCCTGGAGGAGCTGGAGGTGGATGTGTGGGTGGATGTCAGTAACTCTGCACCAGGTCTTGTCTGTTGCAGTCTTTGAACTCAAACAAAGTTCTAAATATAACGTTCATTTTCTATGGTGTGTCTTTGCAACCAAGCATCTGCAGAGTATGTAGATCGATGCACAAATGCAAGCTGCAGTTACCTGACAGTACTCCGTGATGATGCAGAAGGCGTCTTTCTCCAGGAAGCTGTGGTAGAAGGTGAGGATGGACGGGTGGTGCAGCTGGGACAGCAGATGAGCTTCCTGTGTCGCTCGGACTGTCTCATCAGGTCGGAGGTCGCCCAGAGGAATCTGCTTCAACACCTTCCTGAAAGACACATAAGGCCAGAGGTCAGACTGACTGCCATGGTGCACAACTAACGTAGAGCCTATTTATTTATCGTGATATGACAAACTTTCAATCTTTAGTGCTTCATTGCACCAACCAATCAACCAGTCAACCAACCAACCAACCAGTCAACCAACCCACCAGTCAACCAACCAACCAACCAGTCAACCAACCAACCAACCAACCAACCAACCAACCAGTCAACCAACCCACCAGTCAACCAACCAACCAACCAGTCAACCAACCAACCAACCAACCAACCAACCAACCAACCAACCAGTCAACCAACCAACCAACCAGTCAACCAACCAACCAACCAGTGAGCCAACAGTTGAGGTAGTGAGATGTGATAAATATGAAGTTGGTGAGTTGACACAGGGAAACAGGCCACGATGAATCCTCAGGGTTGACGTATAACAGCTCCAGTCAGTGCTGCTGCTACGTCATGAAAACTTTAAGAGCTGAAAATACAACTTGGAGAGTTTGGAGTACGACGTAGCAGCCTGTTCCCATCGAGGGGATAATAATCTTCTTCTTCTATGAAAACATGTTCAGATCATCTTTGAAGCCCGCTGAACGAGCACATCAGCTCAACACACTGCTAATGTTAGCACAGGGCTCAAATATTAATGGAGCAGTGTGGGTATCAAACGTGTCCTCTCCACCCTCTGAAGCACCTCCACCTCCTCCTAAGGGAGTTAATCAGCCGCTCATGGCCGTGCCCACCGTCTCCTCTGCTCGTTAAACTGTTGAGCAGGTCTTCAGGTTGAGACGGACGTTCTGGTTCGTTAGCACTGTTCAAACGAAGACATCAACAAACCTTTCCTGTGAAATCCTGAAAATGTCTCAGTCTGTCTTCGGTCTGTCTTCAGTCTGACTTCAGTCTGTCTTCGGTCTGTCTTCAGACTGTCTTCGGTCTGTCTTCAGTCTGACTTCAGTCTGTCTTTGGCCTGTCTTCAGTCTGTCTTCGGTCTGTCTCCAGTTTGTCTTCGGTCTGTCTTCAGTCTGTCTCCGGTCTGTCTTCAGTCTGTCTTTGGCCAGTCTTCAGTCTGTCTTCGGTCTGTCTTCAGTTTGTCTTCGGTCTGTCTTCAGTTTGTCTTCGGCCTGTCTTCAGTCTGTCTCTGGCCTGTCTTCAGTCTGTCTCTGGCCTGTCTTCAGTCTGTCTCCGGCCTGTCTTCGGTCCGTCTTCAGTCTGTCTTCAGTCTGACTTTGGTCTGTCTTCGGCCTGTCTTCAGTCTGTCTTCAGTCTGTCTTCAGTGTGTCTCCGGCCTGTCTTCGGTCCGTCTTCAGTCTGACTTTGGTCTGTCTTCGGCCTGACTTCAGTGTGTCTCCGGCCTGTCTTCGGTCCGTCTTCAGTCTGACTTTGGTCTGTCTTCGGCCTGACTTCAGTCTGTCTCCGGTCTGTCTTCAGTCTGTCTTTGGCCAGTCTTCAGTCTGTCTTCGGTCTGTCTTCAGTTTGTCTTCGGTCTGTCTTCAGTTTGTCTTCGGCCTGTCTTCAGTCTGTCTCTGGCCTGTCTTCAGTCTGTCTCCGGCCTGTCTTCGGTCCGTCTTCAGTCTGACTTTGGTCTGTCTTCGGCCTGACTTCAGTCTGTCTTCGGCCTGTCTTCAGTCTGTCTTCGGCCTGTCTTCAGTCTGACTTCAGTCTGTCTTCAGTGTGACTCGTGTTGCAGGATGGTTCCGGTGGTTTGGTTCACTTTCACTGGGACCAAAGCGCCTGCACAGCGTCATGCAGTTACAGCAGCTGCTTGTTTGGAGGCGCTATTTTCCAAAACGAGCAGTGGAAGAACCATGAAGAAGAAAGTGTGGCTCAGGGATCGGCCCTGCGGTGTGTTTGCTTCCAGAGTTCAGCCTTCATCAGTGTCACTTCTCAAACAGGCTTTCTCTTCAGTTGCATAGCAACAGAGAGTCGGCGCTCCGGGCGTTCACATCATGGAGGACTGAATCAAGTGAAACTCATTTCAGAGTGCGTTCAGGCTGTGCACTTCATTTCCCAGCATCCTTTGGGCATCAACAGAGAATCAAAGCCATCAATGAACTCACTGAAACTTTTCTCTGGACTCGATGAACTTTGTGATCCAGAGTCCAGAGTCCAGATGAACCTCAAAGCCTCTTTAATGTCTGAAACAGTCACACACACACACACACACACACACACACACACACACACCAACTATTTCACTGATTCTGGTGAAACTGGATCAGATTTTATGGAGAAAATGTTTCCTGGTTTTCCCTCTGATGTCCTCCGGCTGCTCCGCCTCAACTCTCTGTGATTTACAGAGTTTATGATGGACAGTGAAGTAAACTGCTGACAGCTGGAGCTGCTGTTAGCTCATGTTAGCTCAGTCTGTTAGCTGCTGTTAGCTCATGTTAGCTCAGTCTGTTAGCTGCTGTTAGCTCATGTTAGCTCAGTCTGTTAGCTCATGTTAGCTCAGTCTGTTAGCTGCTGTTAGCTCATGTTAGCTCAGTCTGTTAGCTGGGCTGACTGTGAACTCAGAGGCGTTATGGAGCACTGGGTAATGTAAGGCTCAGCAGCTTCTATGGACATGATGGCAGAGGAGCAGAGAGTGAAGAGGACGCTGACGGAGGAAGCTAAGAAGAGAAAAGGAGAGAGTGAGCGAGCAAGAAGCCGCCGGACAAGAGTAAATCTGGGACTGACTTTTAGTGGTTGGTGAGAGCTTGGTGAAATAAAAGGCTGAAAGACAGACGCCGAGCTGGGCTGACTGCTGCTGGACTAGTCAGTGATATTAGCTGCTGCTGTTGGTGAGAGCTTGGAATAAAAGTAATGTAATCAGAACAAATACTCGAGTACAGCTGAACACAGTCACCACAGTGTGAACAGCAACAGGAGGCGTCGCTCGTCCCGCGCTGAGGATGAATCCTCGTCGCTCTCTGTGTTGATCTGCCTCGAAGCTCCGCCTCCATGCTGAGCAGAAGATGTCAAACAGGAAGTGAATAAATCAGACGCTCTGACAGGATGTGAGGCGTCAGCGGGGTGCAAACAGTTTGACAGCTTCCAGCGTGGCGATCGATCACTCAGCAGCTCGCTGACACACAGACACCAGATCATCAGCTGAGCTGCCGCAGACACACGGGACGTTTGCAGATTAATCCAGTTTAACCTGGTCAGACAGTGGTAAACATGTGCGGCTGTACTCGAGTATTTACTCTGATTATATTACTTCTGATCAGCAGCCAATCATCATCCAGGTCAGCAGCAGCAGCCCCAGCAGCAGCTAATATCACTGACTAGTCCAGCAGCAGTCAGCCCAGCTCGGCGTCTGTCTTTCAGCCTTTTATTTCACCAAGCTCTCACCAACCACTAAAAGTCAGTCCCAGATTTACTCTTGTCCGGCGGCTTCTCGCTCGCTCACTCTCTCCTTTTCTCTTCTTAGCTTCCTCCGTCAGCGTCCTCTTCACTCTCTGCTCCTCTGCCATCATGTCCATAGAAGCTGCTGACTGCTGGGCCTGGGTGCATTAACATCTGACACAAACAGACTCATGAAACCTGTTTGTTCATCACAAACATTGAAAATCAACACAAACACACACTGACACACACACTGACACACACAGGGACACACACACTGACACACACACTGACACACACAGGGACACACACACTGACACACACACTGACACACACAGGGACACACACAGGGACACACACACTGACACACACAGGGACACACACACTGACACACACAGGGACACACACACTGACACACACACTGACACACACAGGGACACACACACTGACACACACACTGACACACACACGGACACACACAGGGACACACACACTGACACACACACTGACACACACAGGGACACACACAGGGACACACACACTGACACACACACTGACACACACAGGGACACACACACTGACACACACAGGGACACACACACTGACACACACAGGGACACACACACTGACACACACACTGGCACACACAGGGACACACACAGGGACACACACACTGACACACACACTGACACACACAGGGACACACACACTGACACACACAGGGACACACACACTGACACACACAGGGACACACACACTGACACACACACTGACACACACAGGGACACACACACTGACACACACACGGACACACACACTGACACACACACTGACACACACAGGGACACACACAGGGACACACACACTGACACACACAGGGACACACACACTGACACACACAGGGACACACACAGGGACACACACAGGGACACACACACTGACACACACACTGACACACACAGGGACACACACACTGACACACACACTGACACACACAGGGACACACACACTGACACACACAGGGACACACACACTGACACACACACTGACACACACACTGACACACACAGGGACACACACACTGACACACACACTGACACACACAGGGACACACACACTGACACACACACTGACACACACAGGGACACACACACTGACACACACAGACACACACAGGGACACACACACTGACACACACACTGACACACACAGGGACACACACACTGACACACACAGGGACACACACACTGACACACACAGGGACACACACACTGACACACACAGGGACACACACACTGACACACACACGGACACACACAGGGACACACACACTGACACACACACTGACACACACAGGGACACACACACTGACACACACACTGACACACACACGGACACACACAGGGACACACACACTGACACACACAGGGACACACACACTGACACACACACTGACACACACAGGGACACACACACTGACACACACACTGACACACACACTGACACACACAGGGACACACACACTGACACACACACTGACACACACACGGACACACACACTGACACACACACTGACACACACAGGGACACACACACTGACACACACACGGACACACACAGGGACACACACACTGACACACACACTGACACACACAGGGACACACACACTGACACACACACTGACACACACAGGGACACACACACTGACACACACACGGACACACACAGGGACACACACACTGACACACACAGGGACACACACACTGACACACACACTGACACACACAGGGACACACACACTGACACACACACTGACACACACACTGACACACACAGGGACACACACACTGACACACACACTGACACACACAGGGACACACACACTGACACACACACTGACACACACAGGGACACACACACTGACACACACAGGGACACACACACTGACACACACACTGACACACACAGGGACACACACACTGACACACACACTGACACACACAGGGACACACACACTGACACACACACTGACACACACAGGGACACACACAGGGACACACACACTGACACACACACTGACACACACAGGGACACACACACTGACACACACACGGACACACACACTGACACACACAGGGACACACACAGGGACACACACACTGACACACACACTGACACACACAGGGACACACACACTGACACACACACTGACACACACAGGGACACACACACTGACACACACAGGGACACACACACTGACACACACACTGACACACACAGGGACACACACACTGACACACACACTGACACACACACTGGCACACACAGGGACACACACACTGACACACACACTGACACACACAGGGACACACACACTGACACACACAGGGACACACACACTGACACACACACTGACACACACAGGGACACACACACTGACACACACACTGACACACACAGGGACACACACACTGACACACACAGGGACACACACACTGACACACACAGGGACACACACAGGGACACACACACTGACACACACACTGACACACACAGGGACACACACACTGACACACACACTGACACACACAGGGACACACACACTGGCACACACACTGACACACACAGGGACACACACACTGGCACACACACTGACACACACACTGACACACACACTGACACACACAGGGACACACACACTGACACACACAGGGACACACACACTGACACACACACTGACACACACAGGGACACACACACTGACACACACAGGGACACACACACTGACACACACACGGACACACACACTGACACACACAGGGACACACACAGGGACACACACACTGACACACACACTGACACACACAGGGACACACACACTGACACACACACTGACACACACAGGGACACACACACTGACACACACAGGGACACACACACTGACACACACACTGACACACACAGGGACACACACACTGACACACACACTGACACACACAGGGACACACACACTGACACACACACTGACACACACACTGACACACACAGGGACACACACACTGACACACACACTGAATAATCAGTCCAGGTGTGTGTTGTGCAGCTCGATGCTGCCCTCTAGTGGCTCTCTGCTGAACTCTGTCTGTCAGTGCAGAAGATGATGGAGCTTCACCAGAATCCTGTTTGACTCCACCTGCAGGCGGATCACTGACTTCCTGCCCTCAGGAAGAAATCAGCCTCACCTGCCTCCATCAGCCTCTGTGGAGTCTTTCCTCTTCCTTTGGAGCTTCATCTGATGATGATGGAGATGATGGAGCCCTCCTCCACCTGTGAACACAGACAGACGATGTACTCACAGTTGTTCTCCGCCCGCAGCTTTGCCGTCCTCCACCAGATAAACTGAACCGAAGCTCCCCCGGCCCAGACTCTGCACGATGCTGTATCGCTTAGCAACCAGGACTCCGCTGCCAGGGGGCGTGGCCCGGCCCGACTCCACCTCCTGAAACCTGAGCATGCTGCCAGCTTACCTGTGAACGAGGACAGGTGTGAGTTCACAGGTCAACTCTTCATTAGTAAAGTAACTAAAGGCGTCAGAGTAATGGAGTAAAGATCAGATCAATATCATCATTAAATAAATAAATAAATATCATTTTACTTTGAAAGGTGTTCCTTCATATTATTTTGAAGGTTTCATCGAATCCTATATCCGGGCGTTTTAAACGTCACGGACACTGACCGGATGTTTGTCGGCGGGTTGTCGAGAAAGTTCAGCAGCGGGGCGGAAGTCGTCACGTCGTCTCGTGTCAATAATCAGGTGAGATCGATCAGAGCTCTGACGTGTTGTTTACCTGCAGCACCGACGACCACTTCCGTGTTTAACACCTGTTTCCATGGAGACTGGAGAGGACACACCCCCTCTGTCACACACACACGATTGGTTGCATTGACCGGAAGTGAAGCATGAACTCTGATTTGTTGTTTGAAGTTTCGCGCGCTCACCGTCACCTGTCCTGCGCCAGAGACGAACGAAGTATTTCCTGGTTGCGTCACCAGCTGCGCACCTGCCGTCAGGTGGTGCTTTAACGTAGCCGCTGAGAAAACGTAATGAAATCATAGTAATTAGTAAAAGTAATTAACTATAAAAACAATATTTACGTTTAATTGTGAATTCCTCGCCGCCATTGTTGAACCTTTCCCGGCACTGAACAGCGGTGCGCAAAGAATCTTGGGATATGTGAGGCCGCGAAGGACAGTTGCGGTGCATCCTCGAAAAGGAGGGAAGAAGGGCGCATTGAAGGACGCATTGAAGGACGCATTGAAGGGCGCATTGAAGGACGCATTGAAGGACGCATTGAAGGAGCCTCGAACAGCGTTGTGACGTAATCGACCTTCGAAGGACGCAGCCCCTGAATTGAGACGCAGCCATTGTGTGGTCCGCTCACCTTTGATGACCTCATTAAAACACGTGACACGGAAGCAGCGCCCCCTGGTGGTTAAATCAGACTGTGCACTCTGAACTGATCAGTAACTGATCGATCGTCGATAAACGATAATCGCAAATATTGACTTTAGAAAAAATAAGATCACTTTATTTTTTATTGCTTTAGACTTTTATTGTGAAATATTAAAAAAAAATAAATTAAATTAAAATTTGAATTAAATTATTTTTACAATTTAAATTTATGAATAAAATGATCAAACAACAACTATGTTTGATTTCTGTGTTTAATAAACTTTATATTTAAAATTAAATGTCACCTGTTATTGATGTTCTCAGGTGGCGATGTCTCTGCACTTCACACTCTTCTGAGCTGCCAGGAAACCTGCAGACATACACCTGTACACCTGTGTTACCTGTACACCTGTGTCACCTGTTACCTGTGTTACCTGTACACCTGTGTCACCTGTTACCTGTACACCTGTGTCACCTGTTACCTGTGTTACCTGTACACCTGTGTCACCTGTTACCTGTGTTACCTGTACACCTGTGTCACCTGTTACCTGTGTTACCTGTACACCTGTGTTACCTGTACACCTGTGTCACCTGTTACCTGTGTGTGTGTGTTACCATACCTCACAAATTAATAAATGAACGGACAAAATCAAATCAGCTGAATGTTGTCTCACACACACTCACACACACTCACACAGTATTCAGGTGTGTTAGTTCAGTGGCTGATGACGCCCCCTCGCCTCACGCTGTCCGTGTGAATTCATCACATGAAGACAGAAATGGTGCAACAAGACTTTAATTTTGAACGTGCAACAAATCACAACTCGTAGTTTAAAGACACTTTTTAAAAATGTAGAAAAACAACAAAGTCATGTGGCTCTTTGTGGCGTGGAGATAATACTGAAGAGGATCACTTCATTGTTCCAGCAGCTTCAGCGAGGACAAAGACCGATGGACCGCTCAGTACGACAACAGAACGTTAAGGCACTTTGGAGACTGAACCGAAGCTCCCCCGGCCCAGACTCTGCACGATGCTGTATCGCTTAGCAACCAGGACTCCGCTGCCAGGGGGCGTGGCCCGGCCCGACTCCACCTCCTGAAACCTGAGCATGCTGCCAGCTTACCTGTGAACGAGGACAGGTGTGAGTTCACAGGTCAACTCTTCATTAGTAAAGTAACTAAAGGCGTCAGAGTAATGGAGTAAAGATCAGATCAATATCATCATTAAATAAATAAATAAATATCATTTTACTTTGAAAGGTGTTCCTTCATATTATTTTGAAGGTTTCATCGAATCCTATATCCGGGCGTTTTAAACGTCACGGACACTGACCGGATGTTTGTCGGCGGGTTGTCGAGAAAGTTCAGCAGCGGGGCGGAAGTCGTCACGTCGTCTCGTGTCAATAATCAGGTGAGATCGATCAGAGCTCTGACGTGTTGTTTACCTGCAGCACCGACGACCACTTCCGTGTTTAACACCTGTTTCCATGGAGACTGGAGAGGACACACCCCCTCTGTCACACACACACGATTGGTTGCATTGACCGGAAGTGAAGCATGAACTCTGATTTGTTGTTTGAAGTTTCGCGCGCTCACCGTCACCTGTCCTGCGCCAGAGACGAACGAAGTATTTCCTGGTTGCGTCACCAGCTGCGCACCTGCCGTCAGGTGGTGCTTTAACGTAGCCGCTGAGAAAACGTAATGAAATCATAGTAATTAGTAAAAGTAATTAACTATAAAAACAATATTTACGTTTAATTGTGAATTCCTCGCCGCCATTGTTGAACCTTTCCCGGCACTGAACAGCGGTGCGCAAAGAATCTTGGGATATGTGAGGCCGCGAAGGACAGTTGCGGTGCATCCTCGAAAAGGAGGGAAGAAGGGCGCATTGAAGGACGCATTGAAGGACGCATTGAAGGGCGCATTGAAGGACGCATTGAAGGACGCATTGAAGGAGCCTCGAACAGCGTTGTGACGTAATCGACCTTCGAAGGACGCAGCCCCTGAATTGAGACGCAGCCATTGTGTGGTCCGCTCACCTTTGATGACCTCATTAAAACACGTGACACGGAAGCAGCGCCCCCTGGTGGTTAAATCAGACTGTGCACTCTGAACTGATCAGTAACTGATCGATCGTCGATAAACGATAATCGCAAATATTGACTTTAGAAAAAATAAGATCACTTTATTTTTTATTGCTTTAGACTTTTATTGTGAAATATTAAAAAAAAATAAATTAAATTAAAATTTGAATTAAATTATTTTTACAATTTAAATTTATGAATAAAATGATCAAACAACAACTATGTTTGATTTCTGTGTTTAATAAACTTTATATTTAAAATTAAATGTCACCTGTTATTGATGTTCTCAGGTGGCGATGTCTCTGCACTTCACACTCTTCTGAGCTGCCAGGAAACCTGCAGACATACACCTGTACACCTGTGTTACCTGTACACCTGTGTCACCTGTTACCTGTGTTACCTGTACACCTGTGTCACCTGTTACCTGTACACCTGTGTCACCTGTTACCTGTGTTACCTGTACACCTGTGTCACCTGTTACCTGTGTTACCTGTACACCTGTGTCACCTGTTACCTGTGTTACCTGTACACCTGTGTTACCTGTACACCTGTGTCACCTGTTACCTGTGTGTGTGTGTTACCATACCTCACAAATTAATAAATGAACGGACAAAATCAAATCAGCTGAATGTTGTCTCACACACACTCACACACACTCACACAGTATTCAGGTGTGTTAGTTCAGTGGCTGATGACGCCCCCTCGCCTCACGCTGTCCGTGTGAATTCATCACATGAAGACAGAAATGGTGCAACAAGACTTTAATTTTGAACGTGCAACAAATCACAACTCGTAGTTTAAAGACACTTTTTAAAAATGTAGAAAAACAACAAAGTCATGTGGCTCTTTGTGGCGTGGAGATAATACTGAAGAGGATCACTTCATTGTTCCAGCAGCTTCAGCGAGGACAAAGACCGATGGACCGCTCAGTACGACAACAGAACGTTAAGGCACTTTGGAGAAAGAAACCAAATCATCTGAACCTCCGTGTCTCCGTGTCTCCGTTCTCTGGGCTCCACGCTCGTTCTTACTTGTGTTTTATCTTTTTTAAATGTTAGCACTGATCCAGAACCGTGACCGGACCTCGATGTTTGAAAATGAAAATAAAAGTGAGGAGGAGGAGAGAGCTTCAGCGAGTCTGACAAAGGTTCACGAGCAGACGACCAAACAAACAGACCGCTCGACGTCCTAAAGACAAGTGAAGACGACGGACGGTCGTGGATCAGCACGGCGAGTCTCCCAGTGGAGACGGCCAGAATGAATCTCAGAGACTGGTTCTGGTTTCACACCAAACGTGACTGAGCAGACAGATGAAAAATATCAACGGTTCAAACATACAAATAGAAAATCTTCAGACTGATTCATCTCATGGAAACAGCAATTAAGACATTTAATGCATCAGTGCAAGCTTCATTAATAACAATGCTAATTACAATAACATTAATAATAAAGTGCCAGAAACTAAAGGCAGCGACGCAACAACGATCAAAACTTTAAAGACTCTACACACTATGAGACACTGACTACAGACTGACCACTGACTGACTGACTGACTACAGACTGACTGACTGACCAGACAGACTGACCACTGACTGACTGACTGACCAGACAGACTGACCACAGACTGACAGACAGACTGACCACAGACAGACTGACCACAGACAGACTGACTGACCACAGACAGACTGACAGACTGACCACAGACTGACAGACAGACTGACCACAGACAGACTGACCACAGACTGACAGACAGACTGACCACAGACAGACTGACCACAGACAGACTGACTGACCACAGACAGACTGACCACAGACAGACTGACCACAGACAGACTGACTGACCACAGACAGACAGACTGACCACAGACAGACTGACCACAGACAGACTGACTGACCACAGACAGACAGACTGACCACAGACTGACTGACTACAGACTGACTGACTGACTGACTGACCACAGACTGACTGACCACAGACTGACTGACTGACCAGACAGACTGACCACAGACAGACTGACTGACTGACTGACTGACCACAGACTGACTGACCACAGACTGACTGACTGACCAGACAGACTGACCACAGACTGACTGACCACAGACAGACTGACCACAGACAGACAGACTGACCACAGACAGACTGACCAGACAGACTGACCACAGACAGACTGACTGACCACAGACAGACAGACTGACCACAGACTGACTGACCACAGACAGACAGACTGACTGACCACAGACAGACAGACTGACCACAGACAGACAGACTAACCACAGACAGACTGACCACAGACAGACAGACAGACTGACCACAGACAGACTGACCACAGACAGACAGACAGACTGACCACAGACAGACTGACTGACCACAGACAGACAGACAGACTGACCACAGACAGACAGACTGACCACAGACAGACTGACTAACCACAGACAGACAGACAGACAGACTGACCACAGACAGACAGACAGACTGACCACAGACAGACAGACTGACCACAGACAGACTGACCACAGACAGACAGACAGACAGACTGACCACAGACAGACTGACCACAGACAGACAGACTGACCACAGACAGACTGACTGACCACAGACAGACTGACTGACCACAGACAGACAGACAGACTGACCATAGACAGACTGACCACAGACAGACAGACAGACTGACCACAGACAGACTGACCACAGACAGAGCTCACAGTGTGTAGAGGCTTTAAGAGACGCAGCTCAAGTGAGACGATGATCTGTATTTAAATCTGTGTCTGGATCGACTCCACGAGGTCGATCCAAAGTCCTTCGTCCTGCACGCCGTGCTGCTCCACATGAAATATTAAGACACAGCAGAGCAACATCAGACTTTTGGCATGTGATCAACAGTAAGGCAGTAATCTGGAACGTCTCTGAAATGGCAGAAAACTTTCAGAATAAAATCACTGACCACGGGCAGATTCAGCAGATCTGACTTTGAATCCTACAAACGATCTGATTGGTTCAGTCAGTTTGAACGAACTGAAACATAAACGTCAGTGTGTGAACGGGTCAGCTGGCTAGCTAACACGTTGATGTTACCAGCCCGTCACAGCTCGTTCGCTAATGCTAGCTGGATCTCAGCAGATGTTCATCATTGTTGTTCCTTTAAAGTTTTTCCTAGCCACTGTCGCTAACGCTAGCTCATAGGGGGAACTGTGTGTACGTGTACGTAATTATATCTCGTATCAGTTCGGTATCAGCCGTCATAACCAGTCCTGTCATGTGCTAGCACAGTGTAGCTTCATGCTAATGCTGAGTCCACCATGTTTGTAGGACTAAAAGACAAACTGCGCTTGAATCCGCGGCTGTTGAACGGCACAGACACTCTTGATTGGTCGGTCGGCGCTGGGGGTCATGTGACATGGAAATCGTCGCACACATGAATAATCAGACAAACAGTGAAAACATTAAACATGCAGAGTTCAGGCCAGCAGAGGTATTTGAACTGATTGTGTGCTTTAACATGAGGCTTCTTTCAATATTCTCACTGTTTCTCTGACCGCAGACATTTCTGTGTATTTACTCTCAGACGTAGATTTTATTACATTTCAGTTAATTCGTCTTTGTTTTATTGAACCATGCATGTTTTTGAATCTCTGAACTTCATCTGTAATAAACCAGAGCATTTATTAACCATGTTACTAAGTGTAGATGTTTTATTAACTCATGCGTATGTTTGTCATAAACATATGTCATGCATATGTTTCATAATAAATCTGTTAAACTTTGTTTTGTTTTTTTCATCTGTGTGACTTCAGTCCACACTCGCACCTGCTCATTTTATTAATAACACATGCATTTGTATCTGTATGTGATTTAATGATCCGTGCATATATTTCCTGACTCCATGTGGACAGATTCATGTGTAACGTGTACATACATGTTGAGTTTCTTCATGTGTGCAGACAGACTTCCACAGCACTCGACGCCCCGGGTTTGTTTGGTCAAAGCACCAAGAAGTGACACGCGTGTGTCGGAGTGGTTTGAAGTGAGCGTGGCTGTTCACGGACTGTGATGCTTCATAGGAGTTACTGCTGTGCCAAACAAACGAGGACTTTGTTCACTTTAGTTAGTCTGTGGAGACTCTCAGTCATCCAGGTCATCGTGCCTGTTGAAGGCGGCTTAGTTTCCTGAAGACTGAGTGCTTCTTCAGGTCTGGAGAGAAGAGCGGGTCTCAACACAATCTGTCAGCTACGTACAATATTCACTTCAACAACCGTCTACAAGATGTGAACCCAACAACATACGAGGGCAGGGCGAAACAATGAAATACAGGTGGCCTTAACGTCCCACAGGTGGCCTTAATGACCCACAGGTGGCCTTAACGACCCACAGGTGGCCTTAATGACCCACAGGTGGCCTTAACGACCCACAGGTGGCCTTAACGACCCACAGGTGGCCTTAACGACCCACAGGTGGCCTTAATGACCCACAGGTGGCCTTAACGACCCACAGGTGGCCTTAATGACCCACAGGTGGCCTTAACAACCTACAGGTGGCCTTAATGACCCACAGGTGGCCTTAACGACCTACAGGTGGCCTTAACGACCCACATCCAAGAACTGCTGGTTGAAGGGGTGTGTCCATGAGTCACATGCCTTTCACCCACACAGGTAAACACTTGGACTCCTCAGCGGTCGGAAGACGAAACATCTTCATGAAACTAAACTCATCAGAGCACGATGACCTTCAGCGGTGGTAATTAAATTGTTAATAGGCACAAACTCTTTAAAGAACATCATCACGCTCATTAAAAAAACAACAACCAACAAACAGGAAGAGTTTGTGCATTTGTTGGGGACTATTTTCAGCAGCGGATGAATCCGCATCCAACAAGTTTTTGTTGGATCATCACCAGACTGTTTTTAACACAAGCTGCAGCTTTTCTTGGTTTTTGTGTTTGTTTGCATTGTTAGCATGCTAATGTTTCCCGTTTCAGTGTTTGAATTTAGCATGCTACTGTTTCTTTTAGCACACACGTATTAGCCCCTGAGAAATGTTTTAGCATGCTAACAGAGTCATTAGCATGCATGGTCTTTTCTGTAAAATATTAGCTTTGTAATGTTTGTTAGCACACTAGAATGAGGAGCATATTAGCACATTAGCTTTAGTATGCTAGCAAAAATTAGCATAGCAAGCTAAAAGGGCTAAACTGTGCATGGTGTCATTGCCGGGCATTTAAGAAAAGTGATTTTAAAAAGACTTCAGTGACAGACTGGACGCTGAGCTTGAGGAGTAAAAAAAGTTGGAATGACGAGACATTTGATAATGAAGCAAATCGAGCTAACGCAAAGCTAACGCAGAGCTAACGCTTGGTGATGCTCAGACTCGTAAGGTTTTGGCGGGAAATCATCCGGCTTGCTTTATGGCACACGACAACTTTACTAAAAAATACACAAAAAGCTCGTCAAATCTGTGACCGCCACAAGGAAAACAAACAGGAAGCAACAGGGATGATGGGAAATGTAGTCGTGACTGATTGTTTGCACCGCGGTGTCGTTGGTTGGTTCAGATTAAAACGTGATGCTGAGCACCTTTAACATGACATGTAACTTTAACTACGGTCCTTCAGGTGTTTACGGTGAGGATCGGGGAAATCTACAACTGCTCCTGGATCACTGCTTACACTGCTGCACCTGGAGGGGGGGAGGAAGCAAGGAAGGGAGGGAAGGAGGAAATGAGTAGAAATATCAGAGAAAGGTGATGAAGGGATGAAAAGAGGAGTGAGGAGAAAGACGTTAGCCATGAGTCATGAGACTCATCATGTGGCTGTAACATTTTTCTGCCTGTAACAGTGATTAGCACGGTTAGCATAGTTAGCATTCCTGACTCAAACACAACTAGAACACACGCGTTCTTCTGGTTCTGGTTCAACATATGACACATTAAAAGAAGCTCAGACCTGTCTGATGAGAGCCACAGGTCACACTGTAAGACGTCCACAAACTGACGGCCATCAGGAACGTCGCGATGAAGCCGAACACCTGCAGACGGACACGTTAGTGGGATTACACTCTGAAGCTGGAGGTGTCAAAGTTTAATGGAACAATAAAATATAAAAACAGATGTTTTGTTATCGGTTCAGAAGTTATAGGGACTTCCTGTAATCAGAAACAGGAAGTGAGGGTGGGTTCAGCTCCTGCCAGACTTTAATGAGTTTGTTGCGAGGAGGTCTCACTCTGTCTCAGCTTTCAGGAACACTCCGTGAAAGTGATCACGTACCGCTCCGGCCACCAGCGCCGAAGCTGCTCCGGCTTTGACAGCGGCAACAATGGACGCGATGAAGATGAGGACAGTCCCCACGGAGTAATGAAAGAACTCCTGAAAAAGCAGAAGAAGAAGTGATCAGGCGTTCGGGTCACAGTCGAGTCGACAGCAAGAGGAAGCTCACGGTCAGCGCATCTTTAAAGTAAAACACCTGACACTCAATTCACTGCACGAGCTTCCTTCCTGTTTCAGCCAAACATGTATGTGACATTACATCACCTGTTGTGTAACCCTGACAGACAGAGGAACGTTCCTCTGAAGTCAGTCACAGTAAAAACAATTATAAACTGTGTAAATAACTGTAGAGTGTGTGACATACATTATTACTGACCCTGCAGCAGCACAGAGACTTCAACAAAGTCAGTCAAAGGCAGGCTTGAGGTTGCCAAGCAACCAGGGTCAGCTGCAGGTCAGAGTAATGAACTGCAGCTGTGCTCTGTCTGTGTGTGAGTGACTGCTGAGAGACACAGAAAGTCTCTAAATCACGGTCGATTTCAGACCTTTTTTGTGTCCGAGCGACCAAAACTGAGGGAGGAGCAGCACGCCGAGCTTCCTGGGATACGTCAGAATCATCAGTATGTATGGGGACAGTGACGGTGTTCAGGAACACTCAGTAACGTCATACTAACATTAAATCAACATATTTTCAACACACTCACTGTCAGTGGCCAGTTGATGCACGGCATCTTCGCCTGCAGCCTGAACAGGTGCATGATGAAGAAGATGAGGAGGGCGATGAGGAACCACAGCGTCACCACCTCAAAGTACTGGAACGCCGCCCAGCTGGGCCAGCCACGGGCGCAGTGGACGCACAGGACGGCAATGAGGAGGGCGATCTGGAAGATGACATAACATAATGACAGGAAGACACAGCAGCAACGCACTCGTCAGGCTTTTCATTTGAAAACAGGAAGTGCGACGAGTTAATGAGGATTCGTAGTTATGCTAGCTGGTTAGCTGCTAACGCCATGAGGGTCATGGCGGGTGGACCTGACACTGGGCGAGAGGCGGGGTCCGCCATGGGGAGTCACCAGCTCATCACATGACACACAGAACCATTCACACTCACATACACACCTACAGAGTCACTGTTCACCTGTCCATGTAGACTGAGCACAGAGCTGATGGGTTTAAACCCAGAACCTTCTTCCTGTGAGGTGACCGTGCTAACCGCTGCTCCACCGCATTTAACAGATATTATATATATTAACAGATATCCCGGTTAAACTACAGGTTAACGGACTGAGATATCCCGGTTAAACTACATGTAAACACAGAGAGATATCCCGGTTAAACTATATGTTAACGGACTGACATATCCCGGTTAAACTACATGTAAACACAGTGAGATATCCCGGTTAAACTATATGTTAACGGACTGACATATCCCGGTTAAACTACAGGTTAACAGACTGAGATATCCCGGTTAAACTACAGCTTAACGGACTGAGATATCCCGGTTAAACTATATGTTAACGGACTGACATATCCCGGTTAAACTACAGGTTAACAGACTGAGATATCCCGGTTAAACTATATGTTAACGGACTGACATATCCCGGTTAAACTACAGGTTAACAGACTGAGATATCCCGGTTAAACTATATGTTAACGGACTGACATATCCCGGTTAAACTACAGGTTAACAGACTGAGATATCCCGGTTAAACTCCGGGTTAACGGACTGAGATATCCCGGTTAAACTACATGTAAACACACTGAGATATCCCGGTTAAACTACAGGTTAACGGACTGAGATATCCCGGTTAAAATACATGTAAACACAGTGAGATATCCCGGTTAAACTACAGGTTAACGGACTGAGATATCCCGGTTAAACTCCGGGTTAACGGACTGAGATATCCCGGTTAAAATACATGTAAACACAGTGAGATATCCCGGTTAAACTCCGGGTTAACGGACTGAGATATCCCGGTTAAACTACATGTAAACACACTGAGATATCCCGGTTAAACTACAGGTTAACGGACTGAGATATCCCGGTTAAAATACATGTAAACACAGTGAGATATCCCGGTTAAACTCCGGGTTAACGGACTGACATATCCCGGTTAAACTACATGTAAACACAGTGAGATATCCCGGTTAAACTATATGTTAACGGACTGACATATCCCGGTTAAACTACAGGTTAACAGACTGAGATATCCCGGTTAAACTCCGGGTTAACGGACTGAGATATCCCGGTTAAACTCCGGGTTAACGGACTGAGATATCCCGGTTAAAATACATGTAAACACAGTGAGATATCCCGGTTAAACTACAGGTTAACGGACTGAGATATCCCGGTTAAAATACATGTAAACACAGTGAGATATCCCGGTTAAACTACAGGTTAACGGACTGAGATATCCCGGTTAAACTATATGTTAACGGACTGACATATCCCGGTTAAAATACATGTAAACACAGTGAGATATCCCGGTTAAACTACAGGTTAACGGACTGAGATATCCCGGTTAAACTCCGGGTTAACGGACTGAGATATCCCGGTTAAACTCCGGGTTAACGGACTGAGATATCCCGGTTAAAATACATGTAAACACAGTGAGATATCCCGGTTAAACTACAGGTTAACGGACTGAGATATCCCGGTTAAAATACATGTAAACACAGTGAGATATCCCGGTTAAACTACAGGTTAACGGACTGAGATATCCCGGTTAAACTATATGTTAACGGACTGACATATCCCGGTTAAACTACAGGTTAACGGACTGAGATATCCCGGTTAAACTATATGTTAACGGACTGACATATCCCGGTTAAACTCCGGGTTAACGGACTGAGATATCCCGGTTAAACTCCGGGTTAACGGACTGACATATCCCGGTTAAACTACATGTAAACACACTGAGATATCCCGGTTAAACTACAGGTTAACGGACTGAGATATCCCGGTTAAACTATATGTTAACGGACTGACATATCCCGGTTAAACTACAGGTTAACAGACTGAGATATCCCGGTTAAACTCCGGGTTAACGGACTGAGATATCCCGGTTAAACTACATGTAAACACACTGAGATATCCCGGTTAAACTACAGGTTAACGGACTGAGATATCCCGGTTAAAATACATGTAAACACAGTGAGATATCCCGGTTAAACTACAGGTTAACGGACTGAGATATCCCGGTTAAACTCCGGGTTAACGGACTGAGATATCCCGGTTAAAATACATGTAAACACAGTGAGATATCCCGGTTAAACTACAGGTTAACGGACTGAGATATCCCGGTTAAACTACAGGTTAACGGACTGAGATATCCCGGTTAAACTCCGGGTTAACCTGGCCGGACTCACCATCTGTCCTATCTTGAGCAGTCCCGGGATGGTCCGGGTGTAGCCCATGTTCAGGACACTGTCCCCGGATGTCCTGGTCGTGGTTGTCGTCGTGATGACAGTGTGCGACATGTTGGCGGTAAACGGCTCCGGTCACCGAGACGAAGGATGAAACGTTCAAAGAAGTTAAACTGCAGCAGAGTCACCGACGACCGACAACAGCACCGAGAGGGAACGTCACACCCACACCGCGTCAAGTACACCGGAAAAACACCGACACTTCCGGAGAGGGATTTCAGAATAAAAGACATGGACAGGCTGTGGAACAGCTAAAGTCCATCCTGCTCGAACAAGACTGTCACAGAGACAGGTGTGATGTCCTACAGACTGTCTAAAACCTGGACGTAGTCTCTGTGACATCCCCACAGACTGTCTAAAACCTGGACGTAGTCTCTGAGACGTCCCCGCAGACTGTCTAAAACCTGGACGTAGTCTCTGAGACGTCTCTGCAGACTGTCTAAAACCTGGACGTAGTCTCTGAGACGTCCCCGCAGACTGTCTAAAACCTGGACGTAGTCTCTGAGACGTCTCTGCAGACTGTCTAAAACCTGGACGTAGTCTCTGTGACGTCCCCGCAGACTGTCTAAAACTTGCACATAGTCTCTGTGATCAGAAATTATTCTACAGTGAAGTTGGACATTTTAACATAAGGACTTGAGTTTCTGTGCCTTTATTTTGAAGTAAACATCCTGTGTGTGCTGGTTGAGTGTGTGAGCTGTGACAGGATTGTCTCTCCTTCTGTGTGTGTGTGTGTGTGTGGAGGTGTGGTCTTGTCAGGAAACACTGCAGCAGCAGCAGTGCTGAGTGTGAAAGCTTCCAGAGCTTCAGAGAAAGACGGCACCGTTCACTGTTCTCAGATCAGTGATGGAGCAGACAGCTGCTGTTCTGTGACATCCACACACTGACCACAGGACAGACTGTTCCAGAACACACACACAACAAAGAGGACGACATACTCAGCGGCCATGGATGTTATCACATTCATGTTGTTATATCAGATATGAAGGTTAGTCTGAAGTCAGAAATATGAACTACTCTACCCTGCATGTGTTCGGATCCTGATACGAGCTGTGAAAGCCCTGGAATGAAACCATCAGTAAACCATCATGAAACCACCATGAAACCATCAGTAAACCACCATGAAACCACCATGAAACCACCATGAAACCATCAGTAAACCATCAGTAAACCATCATGAAACCACCATGAAACCACCATAAAACCATCAGTAAACCATCAGTAAACCATCATGAAACCATCAGTAAACCATCAGTAAAACATCATGAAACCATCATGAAACCATCATGAAACCATCAGTAAACCACCATGAAACCATCATGAAACCATCAGTAAACCACCAGTAAACCACCATGAAACCATCAGTAAACCATCATGAAACCATCAGTAAACCATCAGTAAACCACCATGAAACCATCATGAAACCATCAGTAAACCATCATGAAACCATCATGAAACCATCAGTAAACCATCATGAAACCACCATGAAACCATCAGTAAACCATCAGTAAACCATCATGAAACCACCATGAAACCACCATGAAACCATCATGAAACCACCATGAAACCACCATAAAACCATCAGTAAACCATCATGAAACCATCAGTAAACCATCATGAAACCACCATGAAACCACCATGAAACCATCATGAAACCACCATGAAACCACCATAAAACCATCAGTAAACCACCATGAAACCATCATGAAACCATCAGTAAACCATCAGTAAAACATCATGAAACCATCATGAAACCATCAGTAAACCATCATGAAACCACCATGAAACCATCATGAAACCATCAGTAAACCACCAGTAAACCACCATGAAACCATCAGTAAACCACCATGAAACCATCAGTAAACCATCAGTAAACCATCATGAAACCACCATGAAACCATCATGAAACCATCAGTAAACCACCAGTAAACCACCATGAAACCATCAGTAAACCATCATGAAACCATCATGAAACCATCAGTAAACCATCATGAAACCATCAGTAAACCATCATGAAACCATCATGACACCATCAGTAAACCATCATGAAACCATCATGAAACCATCAGTAAACCATCATGAAACCACCATGAAACCATCATGAAACCATCAGTAAACCACCAGTAAACCACCATGAAACCATCATGAAACCATCAGTAAACCACCATGAAACCATCATGAAACCATCATGAAACCATCAGTAAACCATCAGTAAACCACCATGAAACCATCATGAAACCATCAGTAAACCACCATGAAACCATCATGAAACCATCAGTAAACCACCATGAAACCATCAGTAAACCATCATGAAACCATCAGTAAACCATCAGTAACCACCATGAAACCATCAGTAAACCATCATGAAACCATCAGTAAACCATCATGAAACCATCATGAAACCATCAGTAAACCACCATGAAACCATCATGAAACCATCAGTAAACCATCAGTAAACCACCATGAAACCATCAGTAAACCATCATGAAACCATCAGTAAACCATCATGAAACCATCATGAAACCATCAGTAAACCACCATGAAACCATCATGAAACCATCAGTAAACCACCATGAAACCATCATGAAACCATCAGTAAACCATCAGTAAACCACCATGAAACCATCAGTAAACCATCATGAAACCATCAGTAAACCATCATGAAACCATCAGTAAACCATCATCATGTTTACAGCCTGGTACTAAAAACCAGTTTTGGTCTCTGTAGCTAATTTTTGGACTGAGAGGGAAATGTCAATGTCAAACATTGTATGTGTTGGCAGCTGTCCACAAACTTTTGGCCATCTGACCTCAGTAGGATCACAGTACCTGGTACCGGTCCACATTCAGAGGTCAAAGGTCAAAACAAAGATGGTGGTATTTGAAAGTTTGCCTGACGGGCTGAACAGCCAATCAGATGAGTGAATTCAACGGCAGGGAGACGCTCTGTTACCGGGCGGGTTCTTCTTCTCCTGTCTATCAGACGGCCTCTTAAATTACCCAGAATGCATCTGTGGTTTGGTAAGTGTGGCTGCTGCTTGTGGCAGCTGAGGCTCCTGACAGCTTCACTTCCTGCTGCGTGTTTAACCGCTTTGTGGCCACAGGAAGTGGTTACATGTGTGCAGCATCTGTTGTTACGTCTCCATAGCAACAAATAAAGCTACAGTGATAAAACTTCCCATGAGGCCTTGCTGACGACAGACTTCCTTTAAAATGACACAATGTCTAAAACAGGATCTCTGAACTCTGATTGGCTGATCAGGTGGAAAGCTCCTGTCTCATACTGTGATGTTCACAGACTGTCTAAAACCTGGACGCAGTCTCTGAGACATCCCCGCAGACTGTCTAAAACCTGGACGCAGTCTCTGAGACATCCCCGCAGACTGTCTAAAACCTGGACGCAGTCTCTGAGACGTCCCCGTAGTCGTTTATGGACGTTTATGAATTCATTGTCTTCATGAACAGACAGTGAGTTTTGTTTGTCACCTGTATTATGTTGCAGGTTTCAGCTTCACTTCCTGCTCTGTGAGTGTGTGTGTGTGTGTGTGTGTGTGTGTGTGTGTGTAACCACTCTGTGGCCACAGGATGTGATTGAAGTGTGTAGTTGTCCTCTGGCTCCCCCTGCTGGTCGAGGTGAATCATGTTAAATTCCTGATGTATCATGAGTTTGTCGACACATTCATATTTTGTCCTCCGTGTCCACATTTGAGGAGCCACCATCTTTAAACAGCAGAGACGGAGACGCATGTAGAGACGCTGATGTGAGAAGAATAAAAACAATAAAGGATGATCGGTGTGTGCCGTGCAGCGCCACGTACCGGATCTCTGCAAAATGTCATGTCAGCAAACGGCAAAAAACAAGAAGCTTCGAATCTTATCAAAGGACAAAGTGTCAAATATTTATCAGAAACCACAACTGACACACTGTGTCCTCATGTCCTCTGTCCTCATGTCCTCTGTCTTCATGTCCTCATGTCCTCTGCCCTCATGTCCTCTGTCTTCATGTCCTCATGTCTTCCGCTCTCATGTCCTCTGCCCTCATGTCCTCTGTCCTCATGTCCTCTGTCTTCATGTCCTCATGTCCTCTGCCCTCATGTCCTCTGTCCTCATGTCCTCTGTCTTCATGTCCTCATGTCTTCATGTCTTCTGCTCTCATGTCCTCTGCCCTCATGTCCTCTGTCCTCATGTCCTCTGTCTTCATGTCCTCATGTCCTTCAGCGATGGCTCGGCCTCAGTGTCTGGGTTCATTTTTATTTCTGCAGGAATAAAAGCGCCACCGTCGCCCAGTAAGACAAACTTTAACTTTTAGCTCAGTGTGTGCTCATTTAACAGAACCAGGGCCAACAGAACTTTTCTCAAACCAACTGGATCAATGGATGGTTCTGTGAAGAGGACTCACGGGTCGACTGACAGAGCAAACTTTAGATTAGATCACACTTTATTCATCCGTACCGCACATCGTCAGCACAGAAACATACAGGTGATCAGAATGAAAACAGACGTGCTGAGGAGAGACAGGAACAGAGACTACACCATCATCAGGTGGTGCAGCTGGTGGAGCTCTCTCCAGCTGACACACACCTGTCTGAAGCAGGTTCATCCAGGTGGTTAACATGTGTTGGAGCCCGTGGCATGATGGGAAACCTGCACGTGTTTGAAGATGTGTGGACCACCTGTTCACCTGTGGAACCTTCAGACAGGTGTGTGTCACGAGCGAAGAGGGAAACTTTCATGTTTTCTTTAATCAGGTTGAAATAAAATGACGACTTCCTCTTCAGGGACAGTCAGCTGATCATCTCCATGACGACAGTGAGACACCTGATGAATCAGAGACACGCCCAGATGGACTTCAAATAAAAAATAGACATGAAGGAAGTCGACAGAGAAGAATGGAAAAACAGAGTGTGTGTCACATGAATGACACACACACACACACACACACACACACACACACACACACGCCTTACCTTGTCGTGTTGTTTCAGTCTCACGATGAACGTCCAGCTGGTCTGCAGCACTTTGACCCTGCTGTTACCTGTTATAGGTGAGCTCACACACACACACACACACACACACACACACACACACACACACTCCCTCTCTGTTCTTCTTCTTCGTTGTTCGAGTGTTTTCTGGATGTTTCCTGACCTGAGCTGACAGTCCTCAGGCTTGGAGTATCTCCAGGATCCGGCCCGCCGTCACAGGAACGTCCTGACGTGTTCAGAGTTCACAGACGCAGCAAACACGGCGTCCGGTGGCGTCTCGGTTCTGTGTCTGTCGTCACGTCTCTGTGGACAGAGAACAGGACGTCTCTAAAGATCTGTCGAGGTGTTCCTCGCTCGTCTTCCTCAGGTCACACCACGACACCAAACCATCGAGACAACTGAGCGCAGACAGAACTTTCTGTCTGACAACAGAACTTTCAGGATTTTATACAAAACTAAAACTTAGTCTGCGACGGAGAAAGTCTGAGAGTGTTTTGGTGTCGATGCTTTGTCCTCGCTCCGATCAGTCACAGCTCGTCTCAAACACCACCACAGTAACCCGTCCATGCTCTTCTTCCCCAGCAGCGCTCGGCTCCGGAGATGACGGCTGGTCCATGAACGTCCAATCGGAGGTGCGAGCCATCGAGGGCTACCCGGTCGTGCTGCCCTGCACCTTCAGCCACCCGCAGCACTCCCAGCATTCCTTGCTGCAGGTGCTGTGGCGTCTGGGCCACGGTCAGGGCGCCACCGTCCTGTACCGCTGCACCAGCCGGCCAGGGGCCCCCACCTGCGAACCGGGACCTCAACAGGACCAGCGCTACCGACTGGAGGGAAACCCGAGGGAGCACGACCTGTCGCTGCGGATCAACAGCGCCGCCCTGCAGGACAACGGGCGCTACTACTGCCGAGTGGAGGTTCAGGGACGAGAACATGTCAGCTTCGAGGACAAGATGGGAACCAGACTGAGAGTGGAGGGTAAAAAAACAAACTTTCATTTCACTTCAGTTAAAACTCTTAAAGTCTCTATCAAACAGGAAGCAGTTCATCAAACAGGAAGCAGTTCATCAAACAGGAAGCAGAGTTCTGTTCATCTCCTCATTTTTACGTGTTTCCTGTCAGTAGCAAATAGCGAGAGCAACAGAACATCTGAACCAGCAGTGTCACCTCGGTACTATAACATTATTCCCTGTTGGTCTCAGAGGCTCCAACCCGGTCTCGGTCTGGCTACTGAGTCCAGTTCTGTTAGCATGCTAACAGAGGATTCAGTTAGCAGCAGCTAATTAGCGGTTAGCTACATACATAAATCACAGCGGCGGAGCAGCCGGAGGACATCAGAGGGAAAACCAGGAAACATTTTCTCCATAAAATCTGATCCAGTTTCACCAGAATCAGTGAAATAGTTGGTGTGTGTGACTTAGTGCCGTAAAGCGTTACGTACTTCTCCCGACCCGGAGCCCAAAGTTACATAGTGTGAGAACAGACGTACGACTGACAGAGACACCGTTCACCTGATCACAGGTCACCTGATCACAGGTCAGTGTTACATCGTGCCACCAGGGGGCGGCGCTGGTTTTAACTCGTGTGGTTTGTCTTCCTGTCTGTGCTGCAGCTCCTCCAAAGGTCCTGGCTCTGTCAGTGGAGGGCAGTGAGCAGTCCGGCTACAGAGCTGTGTGTCAGGTCCAGGGTTCGCCGCTTCCTGACGTCCAGTGGCTCGGCCCGGACGACCTGCTGGAGGGTTCTCCGGTCGGTCCTCTGGCTCAGGGCGCTGTGGGTCACTACCACACTGTCAGCCAGCTGAGAGATGTGGAGCCGGGCCAGCAGTACACCTGCAGCGCGTCCAACCCGCTGGGGAAGGAGCAGTCCACCCTGTATGTCGTGGCTCCGCGACCCCGGCTGGCTGTGACCGGAGCCTCCACCCCTCTCCTGCTCCTCCTGTCTGTGTCTCTGGGGGCGAAGGTCCTGCTGCTGGTGGGGATGGGGGTGTGGATGGTGCAGGGAGGAGCTCTGCAAGGAGTCAGCTGTTGGTGGAAATAACGCCCCCTGTGGACACCTGTCAGTGCACAGATGTTGGATGATTGTGACGTAAAACACTGATCCTCAAAATGTGTCATAAAGCTTTTATTAAACGCTCATGCTGCCTGGAAACGCTGAATGTGTTAAAGAAGCTGTGAGAGGCTGCAGCGAAACATCCACCTGTTCACTGAACCTGGAACTAATGACAATAAACAATGACAACACGATCTGGGATTCACTGATTATTACAGCCTCACTTCTTTGCTTAGATATGCTACGAGTTAGCTACACATTAGCTACATGTTACATACATGTTAGCTTTACCTTAGCTACACGTTAGATACGAGTTAGCTTTACCTTAGCTACACGTTAGCTTTACCTTAGCTACACGTTAGCTTTACCTTAGCTACATGTTAGCTACACGTTAGCTTTACCTTAGCTACACGTTAGATACGAGTTAGCTACATGTTACACGTTAGCTCGTCTGTATTAAAAAGAAGATTTTGAAGAGTTAGCTAACATCAGTAAAATGCTAGTTAACTAGCTAAGTCATCCACATCAACAGTTGGTCACAGGAGGCTAACAGAGAAGTGAATTAAAATGTTGCCGACAGGTTAAACAGGATGTAAGATGACTGGTTAAAAATGTAAGTCTTGTTTGTTATAGTTAATTACTTTTACTAATTACTTATTTTATCACGTTTTCTCAGCAGCTACGTTAACAATACCACCTGACGGCAGGTGTGCAGCTGGTGACGCAGCCAGGAAAAGCTTCGAAGGATGCAGCTCAGCACACACTGAAGCTTCAAACCCTGAACCACAATCCACGAGCCACTGCTGGAATCAATCACCTGACTGGTTTGTGGTCCAGTCAGGTGATCCCCTGGCACTCGTCACGTGACAGGTGACAGGTGACAGGTTGACAGTTAACAGTTCTCTGCACAGCAGCCTCGGCAGTTCAAAATGTGGAGAAACAGAAGCTGCTACGAGCACACCTGTCAAATCCAGCACCTGAGGCCACGTCCTCGTGTTTTCAGAGCACTCTGCTCAATAACACAACACACACATCCAGCCATCTCTCTCATTATGTGTGTGTGAGATGTTCTGGTCATGTGATGCCTCCTCTGTCAGTCAGCACATGACACGACGCTGCTGAATGAGATGAACGAAAACACGAATAATCTGCAGCCTGTTGATGATTCACTGTGATTCAAATCAGAAACAGCAGGTGGAGCCACACACACACACACACACACACACACACACACACACACACGCACACACACACGCACACACACACACACACCAGAGGTGATGAGGAGGCTCTCGCTGGCTCGTCCGTGCTGTCATGTGCTTTTTGTTCCACTGGAGGGCGCTACAGTCAAACTAAAGGGACAGCCCACAATTAAACTGTCTCTGAGACGTCCTGCAAACTGTCTAAAACCTGGACGTAGTCTCGGAGACGTCCTGCAGACTGTCTAAAACCTGGACGTAGTCTCTGAGACGTCCTGCAAACTGTCTAAAACCTGGACGTAGTCTCGGAGACGTCCTGCAGACTGTCTAAAACCTGGACGTAGTCTCTGTGACGTCCCCGCAGACTGTCTAAAACCTGGACGTAGTCTCTGAGACGTCCTGCAAACTGTCTAAAACCTGGACATAGTCTCTGAGACGTCCTGCAGACTGTCTAAAACCTGGACGTAGTCTCTGAGACGTCCCCGCAGACTGTCTAAAACCTGGACATAGTCTCTGTGACTCACAGACTGTCTAAAACCTGGACGTAGTCTCTGTGACTCACAGACTGTCTAAAACCTGGAGGTAGTCTCTGAGACGTCCCCGCAGACTGTCTAAAACCTGGACGTAGTCTCTGAGACGTCCTGCAGACTGTCTAAAACCTGGACGTAGTCTCTGAGACGTCCCCGCAGACTGTCTAAAACCTGGACATAGTCTCTGTGACTCACAGACTGTCTAAAACCTGGACGTAGTCTCTGTGACTCACAGACTGTCTAAAACCTGGAGGTAGTCTCTGAGACGTCCCCGCAGACTGTCTAAAACCTGGACGTAGTCTCCGTGACGTGGTAAATAAGTAATAATAAGACATCAGTTGAAGGTGAAAACTTGAAGTTTAATGTTTCTTGTTAAACACAGTAAACACGTTTTGTCTGTGGCACCGTGGACGTCAGCGCAGCGAGGACAAAGACGTCCTGTCCGTCCTCGTCCTGACTGTTCTGTTGTCCGTCAGGAGAACAGACGGCTGCTTGTTGGTGAGTAATCATTCGTGATGACACGCTGACAGATTATGTCACCGCACTGCGATCACACAGAACACGTGAGTCCACGTCAGAGTTTCTGATCAGAACCTCAGGTCTCACACTGGACCAGAACCAGAGCGTGTTCAGACTAGTCCTGATGATCGGTGGTAATATGAGCATCAGCGGTGACTCGTCACGGTCACGTCTCTTCATCCTTTCTCTGATGTTCGCACTGCAGGCTCTGGTGAAACGGGCCGAGCGGAGCCGGCTCATCACACGGCGAGCCCGGGCTCTGCCTGGCGTCAGGCGGCATCACGTGATCGCGGCGCCTCACTAAGTTTCCGCATGGTTGATCAGCTGATCATCACTGATGAGAGGTCACAGATTCATGCGGCACCATCAGACAGCCTCAGGGAGGTCCAGTCAAAACAGAACCGCTGGGGGGGGGGGTTAGTGTTTGGACCACCATGAAGAAGAAGACGGAGGAGGAGGAGGAGGAGAAGAAGAAGAAGAAGAAGAAGACGGAGGAGGAGGAGGAGGCGGTACCGCTGTGTCTGAAAAACCTCCTCCTCCTCCTCCTCCAGTCGGTCACAGCAGAACTTTTTGTCCTCTGCTGAACCACCTGTGATGTCTCTTTCAAATCCTGTTTCCTCCGTCGCTCCTCCTCCCGTCGTGAACTCCCCTCCTTTGCCTTCTTCCCTTTTCCTCGCCTCAGCGGTTCTCGAGCAGAGCGGGAAGCCTTCGTCCTCTCCGGAGACATGGCGGCGGTGTTTCCCCTCCGGGTTACAGCCTCAGTTCGAACTCTCCTCCTGACTCTCAGGAAACACCTGCTCGCTCGCGGTGTCGTCTTCCTCTCAGCCGGCGGTGCGCAGAGTTTGGTAGCTTCTGTTCCTCTGTGACCTCAGCAGAGGCGTCTGAGTGTCCACGTCCCGAGATAAAACCCTCAGGCCGGCTCGGCGGACGCGCTCGCGGGTCCATCCGTACACGAGACAGTTGAGGAAACCCTGAGAGGCCGAGGTGAACGCCTGAGGACAGACGACAGAGTCAGAGACAGAAGCAGGCGGCTGTGTCAGCATGGATGAAGTTACTGTGTGACCTGCGAGATGTAGAGGGCGCCGCCGGCCTCGCCCTGACCTGCTGAAGGTTCGACCAGACGAAGAAACGCCAGAGCCGCCGCTGAGGAGACGACACACACACTGACACACCCTCATCTGTTACCATGGTGATCTGAATCAGGATGAAGAAACCAACCTGGACCCCAGCAGACGACGAAGATCAGCGGGTACAGGAGCATCCGCCGGTCCATCACACGGAAGGACAGCCGCTGCTGGTTGCCCAGGTAACCGTGTGATGTCACAGCCCGCCTGTGACTACGACGAGCTTTAACCATGAGCACCTGAGGGAGGAGCCACACGGCGTGAGGTCACTTTGGATCAACAACAGGAAGTGCTGCACACACACACACACACACACACACACGGTGTCACTCACTATGATGCAGACCAGTGTGAAGACGAAGGTGGCGAGGAAGATGGCGATGCAGTAGGTGTGCAGCAGCCTGCAGGCTCTGATTGGCTGATGCTGCTCAGAGGTGAAGTAGACTGCTCCGGTGTGCATCAGCAGACACCTGGTTCAGTACGGGGCACAGCGAGGGTCAAACACACACACACACGTGTGTGTGGAGCGGCTGGCAGTGTGTGAGCGTCTCCTCACCTGTACGGCTCGCTGAAGTTGGCTTGACATTGGCTGATGTGTCCTTGGATGAACACGGGCGTCATGAGCAGCACAGGAACCAGACTGCACACACACACACACACACACACACACACACACACAGTCAGCATGTGTGTGTTATGCGTCAGTGTTACTCGACACTTTGAACTCACCATGAGAGCGCTGCGCTGATTCTGTCAGCCGAGGTCAGTCTGTGCGAGAACTGAGACACAGACCAGCGTTACTTTAATGTTAGACCAGCGTTACCTTAATGTTAGACCAACGTTACTTTAATGTTACTTTAATGTTAGACCAGCGTTACTTTAATGTTAGACCAGCGTTACTTTAATGTTACTTTAATGTTAGACCAGCGTTACTTTAATGTTAGACCAGCGTTACCTTAATGTTAGACCAGCGTTACTTTAATGTTAGACCAGCGTTACTTTAATGTTAGACCAGCGTTACTTTAATGTTACTTTAATGTTAGACCAGCGTTACTTTAATGTTAGACCAGCGTTACTTTAATGTTACTTTAATGTTAGACCAGCGTTACTTTAATGTTACTTTAATGTTAGACCAGCGTTACCTTAATGTTAGACCAGCGTTACCTTAATGTTAGACCAGCGTTACTTTAATGTTAGACCAGCGTTACCTTAATGTTAGACCAGCGTTACCTTAATGTTAGACCAGCGTTACTTTAATGTTACTTTAATGTTAGACCAGCGTTACTTTAATGTTAGACCAGCGTTACCTTAATGTTAGACCAGCGTTACTTTAATGTTACTTTAATGTTAGACCAGCGTTACTTTAATGTTAGACCAGCGTTACTTTAATGTTAGACCAGCGTTACTTTAATGTTAGACCAGCGTTACCTTAATGTTAGACCAGCGTTACTTTAATGTTACTTTAATGTTAGACCAGCGTTACTTTAATGTTAGACCAGCGTTACCTTAATGTTAGACCAGCGTTACTTTAATGTTAGACCAGCGTTACTTTAATGTTACTTTAATGTTAGACCAGCGTTACTTTAATGTTAGACCAGCGTTACCTTAATGTTAGACCAGCGTTACTTTAATGTTAGACCAGCGTTACTTTAATGTTACTTTAATGTTAGACCAGCGTTACTTTAATGTTAGACCAGCGTTACTTTAATGTTACTTTAATGTTAGACCAGCGTTACTTTAATGTTACTTTAATGTTAGACCAGCATTACTTTAATGTTAGACCAGCGTTACTTTAATGTTAGACCAGCGTTACTTTAATGTTACTTTAATGTTAGACCAGCGTTACTTTAATGTTAGACCAGCGTTACTTTAATGTTAGACCAGCGTTACTTTAATGTTACTTTAATGTTAGACCAGCGTTACTTTAATGTTACTTTAATGTTAGACCAGCGTTACCTTAATGTTAGACCAGCGTTACCTTAATGTTAGACCAGCGTTACTTTAATGTTAGACCAGCGTTACCTTAATGTTAGACCAGCGTTACCTTAATGTTAGACCAGCGTTACTTTAATGTTACTTTAATGTTAGACCAGCGTTACTTTAATGTTACTTTAATGTTAGACCAGCGTTACTTTAATGTTAGACCAGCGTTACTTTAATGTTACTTTAATGTTAGACCAGCATTACTTTAATGTTAGACCAGCGTTACTTTAATGTTAGACCAGCGTTACTTTAATGTTACTTTAATGTTAGACCAGCGTTACTTTAATGTTAGACCAGCGTTACTTTAATGTTAGACCAGCGTTACTTTAATGTTACTTTAATGTTAGACCAGCGTTACTTTAATGTTACTTTAATGTTAGACCAGCGTTACCTTAATGTTAGACCAGCGTTACCTTAATGTTAGACCAGCGTTACTTTAATGTTAGACCAGCGTTACCTTAATGTTAGACCAGCGTTACCTTAATGTTAGACCAGCGTTACTTTAATGTTACTTTAATGTTAGACCAGCGTTACTTTAATGTTAGACCAGCGTTACCTTAATGTTAGACCAGCGTTACTTTAATGTTACTTTAATGTTAGACCAGCGTTACTTTAATGTTAGACCAGCGTTACTTTAATGTTAGACCAGCGTTACTTTAATGTTAGACCAGCGTTACCTTAATGTTAGACCAGCGTTACTTTAATGTTACTTTAATGTTAGACCAGCGTTACTTTAATGTTAGACCAGCGTTACCTTAATGTTAGACCAGCGTTACTTTAATGTTAGACCAGCGTTACTTTAATGTTACTTTAATGTTAGACCAGCGTTACTTTAATGTTAGACCAGCGTTACCTTAATGTTAGACCAGCGTTACTTTAATGTTAGACCAGCGTTACTTTAATGTTACTTTAATGTTAGACCAGCGTTACTTTAATGTTAGACCAGCGTTACTTTAATGTTACTTTAATGTTAGACCAGCGTTACTTTAATGTTACTTTAATGTTAGACCAGCGTTACTTTAATGTTAGACCAGCGTTACTTTAATGTTACTTTAATGTTAGACCAGCATTACTTTAATGTTAGACCAGCGTTACTTTAATGTTAGACCAGCGTTACTTTAATGTTACTTTAATGTTAGACCAGCGTTACTTTAATGTTAGACCAGCGTTACCTTAATGTTAGACCAGCGTTACCTTAATGTTAGACCAGCGTTACTTTAATGTTAGACCAGCGTTACCTTAATGTTAGACCAGCGTTACCTTAATGTTAGACCAGCGTTACTTTAATGTTACTTTAATGTTAGACCAGCGTTACTTTAATGTTAGACCAGCGTTACTTTAATGTTACTTTAATGTTAGACCAGCGTTACTTTAATGTTAGACCAGCGTTACTTTAATGTTAGACCAGCGTTACCTTAATGTTAGACCAGCGTTACTTTAATGTTACTTTAATGTTAGACCAGCGTTACTTTAATGTTAGACCAGCGTTACCTTAATGTTAGACCAGCGTTACTTTAATGTTAGACCAGCGTTACTTTAATGTTACTTTAATGTTAGACCAGCGTTACTTTAATGTTAGACCAGCGTTACTTTAATGTTACTTTAATGTTAGACCAGCGTTACTTTAATGTTAGACCAGCGTTACTTTAATGTTAGACCAGCGTTACCTTAATGTTAGACCAGCGTTACTTTAATGTTACTTTAATGTTAGACCAGCGTTACTTTAATGTTAGACCAGCGTTACCTTAATGTTAGACCAGCGTTACTTTAATGTTACTTTAATGTTAGACCAGCGTTACTTTAATGTTAGACCAGCGTTACTTTAATGTTACTTTAATGTTAGACCAGCGTTACTTTAATGTTAGACCAGCGTTACTTTAATGTTACTTTAATGTTAGACCAGCGTTACTTTAATGTTAGACCAGGGTTACTTTAATGTTAGACCAGCATTACTTTAATGTTAGACCAGCGTTACTTTAATGTTACTTTAATGTTACTTTAATGTTAGACCAGCGTTACTTTAATGTTACTTTAATGTTAGCCTGTGCTAACGTGTAGACTCAGGAAGTGTTGATGTGTTGCCTAGCAACAGAGCGGTCCAAAGGACGACGAGCCAATCAGACAGACGGTGACTGTGAGCGTGTGCTGTGTATTCACAGTGTGTTGGTACCTGTCCACAGGGCCCGGTACTGCAGCTGTGCAGCGTGTGTCTGATGCCCGCGTGCAGCCTCCTCACATAGTTGAGCGTGTAGAAGAAGGAGGCCATGTACAGCATCTGACAACAACAACAACATCGCCATCATCCATCACTGAGTCTGTGGGAACCTCCGTCAGCTGACCCCAACACCAACAATACATGTAGGTCAGGAATGTTTGTCTGTGGACTGTCCTGGTTCTGCTGCTCTGTTGACCCAGTTCAGGACCAGATCTATTGGTCAGAGACAAACTGCCCCCACAGACTGTCTAAAACCTGGACGTAGTCTCTGTGACTGTCACAGACTGTCTAAAACCTGGACGTATGTCTAAAACCTGGACGTAGTCTCTGTGACTGTCACAGACTGTCTAAAACCTGGACGTAGTCTCTGAGACTGTCAGGAGGAAGCTGAGAGTTTCCAGTGGTGGACGTGTCTCTGGGTCAGGTTCCCCATTTTGGTTCATTTTTAAAGAAACATGTTTGTTGTGGCGACGACATGAAATTTTCCACTGTTTGTGAAAAAACACCAAAGTCACCAACAATTATAAAAACACAGAAGAAGAAGAAGAAGAATTTCAGGTGTCAGAGGTGTGTCAGGTGTTGCAGGTGCTGTGTTACCTGTTCGATGGTGTGCAGGTGGTAACAGTGTGTGTTGAGGCTGCTGCAGCGCTGAGAGAACAGAGCAGCTCCGATCAGCCAGCAGAGAGAGAGCAGCAGGTCGGACACACTGAGCAGCAACAGAGGCTGCAGCTGAGACACAGTCAGCAGGTTAACGTGTTAACAGGTTAACAGACCTGTGTGTACAGACCTGTGTGTACAGACGTGTACAGACCTGTGTACAGACCTGTGTGTACAGGCCTGTGTACAGACGTGTACAGACATGTGTACAGACCTGTGTGTACACAGGTCTGTACACACAGGTCTGTACACAGGTCTGTACACACAGGTCTGTACACATGTCTGTACACACAGGTCTGTACACATGTCTGTACACACAGGTCTGTACACAGGTCTGTACACAGGCCTGTGTACAGACCTGTGTGTACAGACCTGAGTGTACAGACATGTGTACAGACCTGTGTGTACAGACCTGTGTACACACAGGTCTGTACACATGTCTGTACACACAGGTCTGTACACACAGGCCTGTGTACAGACCTGTGTGTACAGACCTGAGTGTACAGACCTGTGTGTACAGACATGTGTACAGACCTGTGTGTACAGACATGTGTACACACAGGTCTGTACACACAGGTCTGTACACACAGGTCTGTACACAGGTCTGTACACAGGTCTGTACACAGGCCTGTACACACATGTCTGTACACAGGTCTGTACACACAGGTCTGTACACACAGGTCTGTACACATGTCTGTACACACAGGTCTGTACACATGTCTGTACACACAGGTCTGTACACAGGTCTGTACACACAGGTCTGTACACACAGGTCTGTACACACAGGTCTGTACACAGGTCTGTACACACAGGTCTGTACACACAGGTCTGTACACACATGTCTGTACACAGGTCTGTACACACAGGTCTGTACACACAGGTCTGTACACAGGTCTGTACACACAGGTCTGTACACACAGGTCTGTACACACAGGTCTGTACACACAGGTCTGTACACATGTCTGTACACACAGGTCTGTACACAGGTCTGTACACACAGGTCTGTACACAGGTCTGTACACACATGTCTGTACACAGGTCTGTACACAGGTCTGTCTCATGACATGTCACCTCACACTGACAGTCACTGACCTCGGGCGTCCGGCTGAGTCTCTGTGACGTCACACAGACGATGATGGAGCCTGAACCCAGAACACTGAGAACATCAGGAGACATCAGAGGGCAAGAAGTGGTTAGGAAAGGTGGTTAGGAAAGGTGGTTAGGAAAGGACTCATCAGTTATAAATATTTATCTGTCCCCATGCTGATCACACTTTAGCATAAATACAGATGAATGATAATCTGCATGTTTGAGGATCACAGTTTAAACATCAGGAAGTGACTGACCTGAGCAGAGCCATGAGCAGCTGGATCCACCTGACCACCTCATACACCTGCGCACACACACACACACACACACACACACAGTATTAAAATAAAGGAAGTGAAAACAAAAGAAGTAACAGAAAGTGAGATGAAATACATGAGGCCAGCTCAGAGCAGAAGCACGATGAGAGATGACGAGTGTTCACAGTCAGACTGCAACATGTCCGTCCTCTGGTTCTGGTTCTGTCTCACTTCCTGTCATTGCTGTCTTTATTGGGGACTATTTTCAGCAGCGGATGAATCCACATTTGGTGCATTATTGAACGTTTTGAAGAGTTCAGCGTCAGAGAGTGAAAGTGTTAGAAAAGAGAAGAAGAAGGAGACGCCTTCCTGCGGCGGAGTAAAGCACTCGGCGATGTCAGGGCAGCGTCGTGTCAGCAAGTTGCAGCAACATAAAGTTGCTGTGTCAGTCTGCACTGACATTAACAGTAACAGAGTAATGTGGATGGTACTTACACAGAGTACTCCATCAAACATCATGAACACATGGAGTCAGTAACTGTAATCCAGCAGTACTATCAGATACTTGAAGTACTGACCTGGGTCCAGTCCTGAGGTCTGGTCGTGTTCTTCTCGGTGCTGTTGAACAAACCCAACATGCTGATCTGCAGCCTGCCTGTCATGTGACCACGCAGCAGCGCTCACAGAGCTTTATGCTGCAGCTCACAGGGGGCGGTCTTACTCACTGTGGCCACGCCCATTATCCACTGACCCCACCCCCATCAAGAGCTGGACCAGAAGCCAGATCCAGACCAGGTCCAGATCCAGACCAGGTCCACTCTGTAAACTTCTGGACTTAATATTTAATTTCATTTATTTACAAATAAAAAGTTTGTCAATCATAATTTTTTATTAATGAATTAATGAATTTATAAGTCAGACAGTCACGGAGACTACGTCCAGGTTTTAGACAGTCTGTGACAGTCACGGAGACTACAGCCAGGTTTTAGACAGTCTGTGACAGTCACAGAGACTACAGCCAGGTTTTAGACAGTCTGTGACAGTCACAGAGACTACGTCCAGGTTTTATACAGTCTGTGACAGTCACGGAGACTACGTCCAGGTTTTAGACAGTCTGTGACAGTCACGGAGACTACGTCCAGGTTTTAGACAGTCTGTGACAGTCACGGAGACTACAGCCAGGTTTTAGACAGTCTGTGACAGTCACAGAGACTACAGCCAGGTTTTAGACAGTCTGTGACAGTCACAGAGACTACAGCCAGGTTTTAGACAGTCTGTGACAGTCACGGAGACTACGTCCAGGTTTTAGACAGTCTGTGACAGTCACAGAGTCTACGTCCAGGTTTTAGACAGTCTGTGACAGTCACGGAGACTACGTCCAGGTTTTAGACAGTCTGTGACAGTCACGGAGACTACAGCCAGGTTTTAGACAGTCTGTGACAGTCACGGAGACTACGTCCAGGTTTTAGACAGTCTGTGACAGTCACAGAGACTACGTCCAGGTTTTAGACAGTCTGTGACAGTCACGGAGACTACGTCCAGGTTTTAGACAGTCTGTGACAGTCACGGAGACTACGTCCAGATTTTAGACAGTCTGTGACAGTCACGGAGACTACAGCCAGGTTTTAGACAGTCTGTGACAGTCACAGAGACTACAGCCAGGTTTTAGACAGTCTGTGACAGTCACGGAGACTACAGCCAGGTTTTAGACAGTCTGTGACAGTCACAGAGACTACGTCCAGGTTTTAGAAAGTCTGTGACAGTCACGGAGACTACAGCCAGGTTTTAGACAGTCTGTGACAGTCACGGAGACTACGTCCAGGTTTTAGACAGTCTGTGACAGTCACGGAGACTACAGCCAGGTTTTAGACAGTCTGTGACAGTCACGGAGACTACGTCCAGGTTTTAGACAGTCTGTGACAGTCACAGAGACTACGTCCAGGTTTTAGACAGTCTGTGACAGTCACGGAGACTACGTCCAGGTTTTAGACAGTCTGTGACAGTCACGGAGACTACGTCCAGATTTTAGACAGTCTGTGACAGTCACGGAGACTACAGCCAGGTTTTAGACAGTCTGTGACAGTCACAGAGACTACAGCCAGGTTTTAGACAGTCTGTGACAGTCACGGAGACTACAGCCAGGTTTTAGACAGTCTGTGACAGTCACAGAGACTACGTCCAGGTTTTAGAAAGTCTGTGACAGTCACGGAGACTACAGCCAGGTTTTAGACAGTCTGTGACAGTCACAGAGACTACGTCCAGGTTTTAGACAGTCTGTGACAGTCACGGAGACTACGTCCAGGTTTTAGACAGTCTGTGACAGTCACGGAGACTACAGCCAGGTTTTAGACAGTCTGTGACAGTCACAGAGACTACATCCAGGTTTTAGACAGTCTGTGACAGTCACAGAGACTACGTCCAGGTTTTAGACAGTCTGTGACAGTCACGGAGACTACAGCCAGGTTTTAGACAGTCTGTGACAGTCACAGAGACTACGTCCAGGTTTTAGACAGTCTGTGACAGTCACAGAGACTACGTCCAGGTTTTAGACAGTCTGTGACAGTCACGGAGACTACAGCCAGGTTTTAGACAGTCTGTGACAGTCACGGAGACTACGTCCAGGTTTTAGACAGTCTGTGACAGTCACAGAGACTACAGCCAGGTTTTAGACAGTCTGTGACAGTCACAGAGACTACAGCCAGGTTTTAGACAGTCTGTGACAGTCACAGAGACTACAGCCAGGTTTTAGACAGTCTGTGACAGTCACGGAGACTACGTCCAGGTTTTATACAGTCTGTGACAGTCACGGAGACTACGTCCAGGTTTTAGACAGTCTGTGATAGTCACGGAGACTACAGCCAGATTTTAGACAGTCTGTGACAGTCACAGAGACTACGTCCAGGTTTTATACAGTCTGTGACAGTCACGGAGACTACATCCAGGTTTTAGACAGTCTGTGACAGTCACGGAGACTACAGCCAGGTTTTAGACAGTCTGTGACAGTCACAGAGACTACAGCCAGGTTTTAGACAGTCTGTGACAGTCACGGAGACTACGTCCAGGTTTTAGACAGTCTGTGACAGTCACAGAGTCTACGTCCAGGTTTTAGACAGTCTGTGACAGTCACGGAGACTACGTCCAGGTTTTAGACAGTCTGTGACAGTCACGGAGACTACGTCCAGGTTTTAGACAGTCTGTGACAGTCACGGAGACTACGTCCAGGTTTTAGACAGTCTGTGACAGTCACGGAGACTACGTCCAGGTTTTAGACAGTCTGTGACAGTCACGGAGACTACGTCCAGGTTTTAGACAGTCTGTGACAGTCACGGAGACTACGTCCAGGTTTTAGACAGTCTGTGACAGTCACGGAGACTACGTCCAGGTTTTAGACAGTCTGTGACAGTCACAGAGACTACAGCCAGGTTTTAGACAGTCTGTGACAGTCACGGAGACTACAGCCAGGTTTTAGACAGTCTGTGACAGTCACAGAGACTACGTCCAGGTTTTAGACAGTCTGTGACAGTCACAGAGACTACGTCCAGGTTTTAGACAGTCTGTGACAGTCACAGAGACTACGTCCAGGTTTTGGTGTCAATTATCTGAAAAATTTGAATAAAACAAACGACAGAAAATGTAGGAACAGATTTATTCAGATTCTCTGCAGCAACATGAACACAATGAGACGCTCAACACATCCAACCATCCAACCATCCATCCAACCAACCATCCAACCAACCATCCAACCAGCCAACCAACCATCCAACCATCCATCCAACCAACCATCCAACCAACCATCCAACCAGCCAACCAACCATCCAACCATCCAACCAACCAACCATCCAACCAACCAACCATCCAACCATCCAACCAACCAACCAACTCAGACTCTTTAAGGATTGTCGGTGAAAGCAGCACAGGTAGAAGTGACATCACGTCTGTACTTCTTGTACTGAAGTACAAATGTAATCTGGATTACTTAGTTACTACACAGCTGTGTCCAGTGGAAACCTTGTATCTCCAGGTGATGTTTGAGTTCCTCATAATAAGCCGACCCGGCTCATCGGCTCATCTTTGGTGTCACATTTGAATGTTCCTCACCTCCAATAACGTGGAGGCGTCCTGTGATCCAGCATCGCAGCAAGTCCCAGCAGAACCACACCCAGGTCAGAACCGGCTCTCTGTCAGTCCAGCAGAGGAACAGGTCCGAGGTCAAAAACCTGCTTCAAACCGAAGCTCATGACGTCTTCAGTCTGATCAATAAACATCCATCACAAGTTTTAGAGTGACTGCAGCAACACTGATAAAAAACATCCAGAGGGACCACAGCGTGCCCCCCGAGGCCCCGCGTGGCCCCCGGACCACAGCGTGCCCCCCGAGGCCCCGCGTGGCCCCCGGACCACAGCGTGCCCCTCGAGGCCCCGCGTGGCCCCCGGACCACAGCGTGCCCCCCGATCCCCGTCTCAGGGTCTTTGAGAAGGCACTGATCGCCCTGCGGCTCCAGGGGGCGCCGTAATGCTGCAGCGTGACGTCACTGGGTCGGGGGTTCGATTCCCGAGCGCCCTGCTGAGGAAGGCACTGAACTTTTATTTACAGTCTGAGAGACAGAGTGCACTCTGGGTAATGAAGTTAACAACATCTTCATCATTGTCGTTTTCACAGGGGTCAGCGAACGCATCATCGGTCCGCAGTGATGTCACAGCGGTGACGAGGCGACTTTCTGAGGGATTGTGGGTGGGATGGGCGGAGCCGGAGGTCGCCTGTGGACAGGAAACAAACTTTAACTGAAGTACCTGTGGCAGGATTTAAACGTTCTCTGCACTGGACCTCGGAGCAGGTTCAGCTCCTCCTTCAGGAGGTGGGTGAGGCGAGGGGGCTGCAGTCGTCACAGAGAACCTTTAAACAACCTCTGAGCAACGCAAACGCCCCGCCCCCTCCGGGCTCTCTCTGCGTACCTGAGCGGTGCACCTGCAGGTGCGATGGCGCCGTGTTGTGGCGGTTTGCTGTTGGCGGCGTAGGCGCGGTGAGGCGGGAAGGGAGGGGGGGCCGGCGGGGCCAGGACCCGGGGCTTGATGGGAACGACAGGCCTGGATGGAGCCGGGACCTGAGCAGAGGATCATGGGAAAAAATGACTGAACGACTGAAACGCACAAATTTCCCGACCACTTTAAACTCAACACTTCCTGTTACAGTGTTTCAAATTAAAAGTCTTTCAGTGGAGCTTCCTATTCACACCTGGTGTTGCCATGGTGACATGACTACAGGTGAACAGCACTTCACACCTGAACATGTGACCTGATGTCACTTCCTGTCCCAAACACGTCAGGATGTGACATCACAAGTCGGCGACGCTCAGGAAGGTGCGACCCGATCACAGGTGTGTTAGCAGACTCTTACAGTGAAACATCGACAGGAAGTGACATCAATGGATCAAATACCAGCGCGGCCCACAACATGTCTGTCCAACCAATGACGTCACAGCAGCCGATCGATCAGCTGATCACCAACGTCACATTCTTTCTAAGTGCTACGTCCATGCAAGCTACATGCTAACAGCCACTAGCGTGCAGGTGGTGTGTACCTGTCCAGGTGAGACGGGGTCAGGGGGGAGTGGCTTGGTGGGCGGAGCTGTTCGACTCACCAGCAGCTGGAAGGTTAGCGAGGAGGAAGAGAGAAGCTTCAGAGACACTTCCTGTTTAATGACGTCAACAGGAAGTAGAAGGCGGCGAGCTGCCAGCCTCCAGAGGACACACACACACACACACATATATCCGTGTGTGTGTGTAAATAATAAATGTGCTGCATGCTGACAGGTCATGCTGACAGGTCATGCTGATGTCATGCTGATGTCACAGCTAGCTGGCATGTTAGCGGTTAGAAACCAGCTGATGCTAACGAGGAGAGCAGAAAAATCAATCCACTCATTAATTAGTCGATTATTCATAATTAATCATTTCAGTGATTCATTAATTATTCATCCGCCGCTGAAAATAGTCCCTATGATCATTTTTTAGACATTTGAACATGACCACATGATCTGCAGATCACACCTCGGGCAGGTGACTGTACCTGGTTTGGGGGGTCGGGGGGCAGAGGCTTGGAGGGGGGGGCAGGTCGCTGTTTGAAGCAGCAGAAATAAAAAGAAGAAGAACAGGTCAGAGGCCAAGTCCTGGTTCTGACCCGGGTCATTCTTTAAAGGGACAGTCCATATAGTTCACATGAGCTGTTTCAACTTATCTACTGAAGTCTACTGAGTTCTGTGGACCATGAAAGTTCCTACAAAATGTTGGACCCTGAACACATCACGTTCACACACAGACCACGTCAGTCTCAGTCAGTTCTTCACAGGTCCGAAGAGACTACGTCACAGAGACTACGTCCAGGTTTTAGACAGTCTGCGGGACGTCACAGAGACTACGTCCAGGTTTTAGACAGTCTGCGGGGACGTCACAGAGACTACGTCCAGGTTTTAGACAGTCTGCGGGGACGTCTCAGAGACTACGTCCAGGTTTTAGACAGTCTGCGGGGACGTCTCAGAGACTACATCCAGTCTTTGGACCAGTGAAGACTTGGAAAGACAAACTAAATCATCACAAACAAAACTGGACGACATGAGAACGATGGCGACCACATTCAGTACGTTTACATGCAGCAAGAAATTCTGATTTCTGGTCGTATCAGACTCAGTTTGGACTTTTTAAAGTGCTTGAAAAACACCTTAGTCCGATCTACTTGAGAGCTACAGCGCCACCTGGCGTAACGGAGTCAGCCATGCTCCGGCCGGTTATCCGATCAACAGCATGTGTACTCAGTGATCCGGTCTGCAGGTAAACGTACTGACTGACACAAAAACTGCAATCAGACCGACAGGACTGTGTCGTTAGCAGGACCAACACACGAACACAGACGTTAACACCTACAGGTGAGGTCAGGTGAGGTTACCTGCGGCGGGGGGTTTAGGGTGGGGTCAGGGGGGAGTGGCTTAGTGGGAGGAGCAGGTCTGTCATGAACCTGATAGGAGAGAAAAACAGGAAGCAGATGCAGAGTGACAGCTGATCCATGCACAGGAGAGGAACTTCTACAGAGGTCAAAGGTCAAACAAGCCGCGTGTTAATGTGAGCAGAAAAAACAACAACATGTCACTTCCTGTTTTCACAATAAAACCAAGATGAAATTCACCTCAGTGCTCTGATTTACAGAGTTTCCTGATGGACAGTGAAGTACACTGCTGAAACGTTACCTTCCACAAACCTGATAAAAACGTTTCTCAAACGTTGTCTCTAAGTCTTGCGGGGGTTGCTATGGTTACCTCTTTGTGGGGCGGGGTCAGTGGGATGTCGGTGGGTGGGTTCAGGTGGTATCTCAGAGGTCGGACCTGCTCTCCGTTCCTGCCGTCGACTCGCTCCATCACCGGCGTCCTGACAGGAAGTGACATCATAAACAATAACATCAGGTGACATCACATGACATCACGTGACAGCTGGTGGAGGAAGGTGGGCTCATGTGAGGAGTGACATCAGACATCACATCACAGACTGATTACAGACCAAACACGCTTTAAGCTGCACTGAGCTACAGACGTCGTCCTGATACTGGACTGAAGGGGGACCCTGACAGACCAGCAGAGTCTGGATCAGTCCAGCTTAAGATCACAGATTCACGTCAGAGAGGTGAAGATCTAAACGTCACCTCTCTGACTCTACAGGGACAGACTAGGACCAGCAGGACCAGCAGGCCCAGCAATACCTGGAGAAGTGGGCAGGGTGAAGCTCCAAACCCATCATATCGAAGTGAGTCACACTGCATTGTGGGTAAGAAAACACATCAGACTCGTCGGTTGTTAACGTTCATGCATGTTTGCTTTGCTCAACTGTGATTGGACCACAGAGCAGAGGGGGCGGGGCTTATGAATGAATACAAACAAACAAACGAAAAAAGTTTTTTGAATAAATTAATTCAGAATAATTCGAATACATTAACATACAAGTTTTATTATTATAACCTGAATGTATTTACAGCATGAACACACACACACACACACGCAGTCTTACCGGTTGTGCTGCCGGGCTTTGTGAAACGGGCTGTTTGGTCCCAGACAGAAGAGCGTCTGACGGAAACGAGGGAAGCGCAGAGCGAGGAAGAGGAGGACGAGGGGCAGGATGAAGAGGAAGGTGACGAGCAGAGCCACTCGGACCGGGTCAGACTCTGAACAGAGAGGGGAGGACGGGTTAACGGGAGTCACACAGAAACTGGACGGACACGGAGCCGGTCGGTGCGCGGTACCTCGAGCGGCTCGGGCCGGCCCGCTGTCCACGCTGCCTCCATGACCCGAGTACCTGCAGTCAGGAGGAGCCCAGCCCACCTCACAGTGACAGTTCTTGTTACTGTTACACACCTGAAACACAGAGACACAGCAGCTCACTGCAGCAACTACATGACCCAGAATGCAACACACATGTAGAGTGTTTCCTGTGAAGAATGCTGACGCTATTGGCTGCTGTAAACGCCTTTCAATATCCATGACAAGCCCCTCCCCCTCTGAATGTTTCCGCAGGAAACCCATGAAAACGAGGAAGTAAACAGAGTCTACTTCCTGCTTCATGTGCACAGACTCACTCCGTGGCCGTTACACTTCCTGCGGCATTCGTCCACCCCGAACACGGACACATCCTGACACTTCTGGTTCAAACAGGCCTGAAACACAAAAACACTCATTCAGAACGTCGTCCTGCTGGTTCTGCTTCCTGTCCACGCTCGTGGGGGGCGCCATCTGACCTTTCCGGGGCCGCAGGCGGTGCCCTGGGCCACAGTGGCGGGGTCGGACACGTCATCTCCCAGGTGGAAGAAGGTTCCTCTGCAGACCAGGTCGCTGTGGTTGAAGTGAACCTTGGTGGTCAGGATCTCTGCGTTGGTGCCCAGCAGAGGGCGCTCCCTCCCCCCCTGACACTGGATCCTCCCACAGTGAACGTCACTGCAGGGACAGGAAGTGATGTCATCATCTGCTAAACTCTGTGTACTGTCCGTGTACTCTGTGTACTCACGAGTTTCCACAGGGGATGTAGGATCCGTTGGTCAGCTGACCACAGTTTCCAAACTTGTTTCCTTGTTTGTTGACGGAAGAGAAACAGACGGCTGGACCGCTGGTGGAATCTGAACACAGACAGACCAGTTTAAACTGGTTTCAGTTCAATGTTCAGTGTAAACTAGTTTTAGTTCAATTGAACTAGTTTTAGTAAAGTGTCAACTAGTTTTAGTTCAGTGTAAACTAGTTTTAGTTCAGTTGAACTAGTTTTAGTTCAGAGTAAACTAGTTTTAGTTCAGTTGAACTAGTTTTATTTCAGTGTAAACTAGTTTTAGTTAAGTTAAAGTAGTTTTAGTTCAAAGTAAACTAGTTTTAGTTCATAGTAAACTAGTTTTAGTTCAGTGTAAACTGGTTTTTAGTTCAAAGTAAACTAGTTTTAGTCCATAGTAAACTAGTTTTAGTTCATAGTAAACTAGTTTTAGTTCAAAGTAAACTAGTTTTATTTCAGTGTAAACTAGTTTTAGTTAAGTTAAAGTAGTTTTAGTTCAAAGTAAACTAGTTTTAGTCCATAGTAAACTAGTTTTAGTTCATAGTAAACTAGTTTTAGTTCAGTGTAAACTGGTTTTAGTTCAAAGTAAACTAGTTTTAGTCCATAGTAAACTAGTTTTAGTTCAAAGTAAACTAGTTTTATTTCAGTGTAAACTAGTTTTAGTTAAGTTAAAGTAGTTTTAGTTCAAAGTAAACTAGTTTTAGTCCATAGTAAACTAGTTTTAGTTCATAGTAAACTGGTTTTAGTTCAAAGTAAACTAGTTTTAGTCCATAGTAAACTAGTTTTAGTTCAAAGTAAACTAGTTTTATTTCAGTGTAAACTAGTTTTAGTTAAGTTAAAGTAGTTTTAGTTCAAAGTAAACTAGTTTTAGTCCATAGTAAACTAGTTTTAGTCCATAGTAAACTAGTTTTAGTTCATAGTAAACTAGTTTTAGTTCAGTGTAAACTGGTTTTAGTTCAAAGTAAACTAGTTTTAGTCCATAGTAAACTAGTTTTAGTTCAAAGTAAACTAGTTTTATTTCAGTGTAAACTAGTTTTAGTTAAGTTAAAGTAGTTTTAGTTCAAAGTAAACTAGTTTTAGTCCATAGTAAACTAGTTTTAGTTCAAAGTAAACTAGTTTTATTTCAGTGTAAACTAGTTTTAGTTAAGTTAAAGTAGTTTTAGTTCAAAGTAAACTAGTTTTAGTCCATAGTAAACTAGTTTTAGTTCATAGTAAACTGGTTTTAGTTCAAAGTAAACTAGTTTTAGTCCATAGTAAACTAGTTTTAGTTCAAAGTAAACTAGTTTTATTTCAGTGTAAACTAGTTTTAGTTAAGTTAAAGTAGTTTTAGTTCAAAGTAAACTAGTTTTAGTCCATAGTAAACTAGTTTTAGTCCATAGTAAACTAGTTTTAGTTCATAGTAAACTAGTTTTAGTTCAGTGTAAACTGGTTTTAGTTCAAAGTAAACTAGTTTTAGTCCATAGTAAACTAGTTTTAGTTCAAAGTAAACTAGTTTTATTTCAGTGTAAACTAGTTTTAGTTAAGTTAAAGTAGTTTTAGTTCAAAGTAAACTAGTTTTAGTCCATAGTAAACTAGTTTTAGTTCATAGTAAACTGGTTTTAGTTCAAAGTAAACTAGTTTTAGTCCATAGTAAACTAGTTTTAGTTCAAAGTAAACTAGTTTTATTTCAGTGTAAACTAGTTTTAGTTAAGTTAAAGTAGTTTTAGTTCAAAGTAAACTAGTTTTAGTCCATAGTAAACTAGTTTTAGTCCATAGTAAACTAGTTTTAGTTCATAGTAAACTAGTTTTAGTTTAGTGTAAACTGGTTTTAGTTCAAAGTAAACTAGTTTTAGTCCATAGTAAACTAGTTTTAGTTCAAAGTAAACTAGTTTTAGTCCATAGTAAACTAGTTTTAGTTCATAGTAAACTAGTTTTAGTTCATAGTAAACTGGTTTTAGTTCAAAGTAAACTAGTTTTAGCTGGACCAGTACAAACTGGTGTCTTACTGGGTCCCCACAGCGTCTGGCACTGGGTGTGCATGCTGGCACAGACTCCTCCGTAGCAGAATGAGGCGTCGTCTTCGCAGGGTTCTCCGTTCTGCAGGAAGATGTTGGGCGGGCAGTAAGGGGAGGAGCCTGTGCAGAACTCAGGGAGGTCACACTCTCCGAGCGGCTCGCGACACACCGACCCAGCCACCCGAAACTGAGGAAGAGGAAGATGATTAGATTCAGCCTGAGACTAACGTGAAGAAGAAATGTCTGTCGCCTCGGCCGGACCTTGCAGTCGTGGCAGCAGATGCCGTCAGACGAGCACTGAGCTCCAGGAACCAGCTGACAGGTGGAGGCGTTACAGCACGGGTCATCACACTCCTGGCCAATCAGAGCACAGCAACACGTCAACAGGAAGAACACAGACACACCTCCAACACACAACCACTGAGGTCAACAGACAGGTCTGTAGACAGGTGAGCTGACAGACGGGCATGCAGACAGACAGGTGGGCAGACAGACGGGCATGCAGACAGACAGGTGAGCAGTACCTCCAGCAGGCCGCAGTCACACTGCTCCCCACTCTCCACGTACAGGTTTCCGCAGCGTGGTCCTCCCAGCAGGCGGTCCGGCTGCGGCACGTTGAACAGACACATTCCTCCCCCGTGCAGCAGGCTGTCCGACAGATCAGCAGCGCTGCAGCTGCTGAACTGCTGACCGGGCATGAAGCTGAGGGTCAGAGGTCACAGAGGGTCAGAGGTCACAGAGGGACAAACCGGACTGCCGGACCGCCTCATCATGTTCTGGTACTGACCCGGTCGACGGCTCCATGATGCATCCTCCGAGCCGAGGTTCGTTCTGACAGGAGCAGCGACGTTCTGCGGTGTCATGACTCATCCCGAGGTTATGACCGAGCTCATGAGCAACTGTGGAGGCCACGCCCAGCACGCTGACCAGGTGATCCTGAGGGGGACAGACAGGGGGACAGAGAGGGGGACAGACAGGAGGACAGACAGGAAGGGGACAGACAGGACAGACAGGAGAGTTAGACCGGCTCGCCTGTGACGGTTCTGGCCTGTCTGTGGGATTTAGTGACATCTGGTGGTGTAACTGCTGGCTGCAGCCTCCTCCACTTGTTGGTGAAGTGCACCCTGGGAGTCGTAGTTGTCTCTGAACTTCATCACGGGATAAATGTGCGTCTGTACTCACCACGTTGACGCCTCCTGACCGGTCTCTGGAGCACATGGACGACTGAGACGCCATCCCCACCGTGGTGCCGTCAAACGAACCCCCCCTGAAATCAAACAGAAGACGTGACGCTCACGACAGATCGCGGTCTGAAGCGTTTACCGGGCGACGCAGCGGCGAGTGCCTACATGACGAGCTGGGCGTTGTCATGGCGAAGGCGCGGCAGCAGCTCTCTGGTCCTCCACTCCAGGAAGTTGTTGAGGGTGTCGGTGGGACTCTTCTCCACCAGGATCTTATCGCGGTCGCTCCAGATCTCCAGACCGGTCAGCGCGACCCGGACGTTCAGAGGACGGTAGAACTGAAAGGGACACAGGACAGACGGCTCGGTTCTCTGGTTCTTAAACGATCTCTGTGGGGGGGTCAGAGGTCAGAGGTCTCACCCAGTCCACCTGGTTGGCCACGTCCATCATGCGGTACACGATGGTCTTGTTGCTCTTCTGATAGTTCAGAAACTGAAAACACACAGAGACTCGTCAAGGCTGCATGAGACTGCTGCCGTCTAGTGTCCAAAGGACGTTACTGCAACGTTTAAAAAACATTCTGCTTCATGCCACTCAGTGGACTTCAGGTCACATGACAGATCATCATGTGACATTGAGTCTAAACATCAGAACGCCACACACTCAGCGGCTGGAGTCAGGTGACTGAGACATACTGACCTCCTGATGATCGGCCACCAGCACCAGCTCGATGTACTTGGTCTCAGACAGGATGTCCCGCCTCCTCTGCAGGGACAGGAAACAGAGACACGGGTCAGAGGTCGTCAGAGGACGGAGAAGAAGACGGAGCAAACCGATCCAGGGTCTGATTTAAACTTAAAGGTTTCAGCTGTGATTGGCTGCTTGTTGGTGCAGTGCACCATGGGACTTGTAGTTGACCTCAGTCTCACCCTGTGTGTGTGTGTGGAGCTGTGGATGGGGGGCACGGCGGTGTGGGAAACCCCGCAGCCTCCAGCACTGCCGCCCTCCAGAGGACTGATGGAGAACAGCAGGTGAACTCCTCCCTCTGCTTCACCCCCTCCGCTCCCTCCACCTCCTTCATCTCCTTCTCCTCCACTCCCCCCTCCTCCTCCCTCCTCCTCCCCCTGGTGGTGGTCCTCCTGAGGCTGCAGCTCAAAGCTCAGGGTGGAGTTGATGACGATGATGCCGCTGCAGGAGGAAACAAGGCGTCAGTTCACATGACCACATCCAGACTGGATCAGGACCACAGAGTCCGGATCAGGACTACAGAGTCCGGATCTGGTCATTTGGACTGAACTTTAATAAATTCATGAATAAATGGATGAACGCTCGTCGTTCATGAGATCAGCAGCAGGCGCTGATTCTCCAGAAGCGAGCCAAGAATCACCTGATCAGGACGTCAGGCTCCACATTTATTTACTTGTTTCATTAACTGGACTGTCTGTTTGTTCTGAAAGCACAAACTGGACCAGGTTCTGTTCACGGGGACGGGAGGACAAAGCCACTAAAGCCTGTGCAGAGTTCAGAGGTTGCTGAGGTTGATCCGGATCAGTGGGACAAAGTCCACGACTCAACGCGGACTGAAGGTTTCTACATTAAGAGGTTTGTACTGTGAGACATGAACCAGAGAGTGAATGTAACCTTAATGCAACGTTACTGTAACCTTAATGTAGCGGTTCTCAAACTTTTTCTTTCCACACTTTGGACAACAGGCCCAACACGAAGCTAATGAAACACGCCTTCAGGTAACTTCATGTATCTAAAATCTAACCAGGTTCAACCGCAGGGAAAATGAAAGTGCAGCTGCGTCAGAAACAGAGAAAGTTTCCTCTGCTACAGTTAACATGCCGACGTTTTTCTTTATTTGGGTTCCAGGTTACGTTTTTCATCTAATGTTGTTTTAATTTAGGCTGCATGTAGGATGAACGTTGATCTGTGTCACTAAAGACATCGACCCTGCAGGGTCACTCACTAAGTAATGTGTGGACAGAGTGTGGACAGAGGACAGACTGTGGACAGAGGACAGACTGTGGACAGAAGACAGACTGTGGACAGAGTGTGAACAGAAGACAGAGTGTGGACAGAAGACAGAGTGTGGACAGAGTGTGGACAGAGGACAGAGTGTGGACAGAGTGTGGACAGAGGACAGAGTGTGGACAGAAGACAGAGTATGGACAGAGGACAGAGTATGGACAGAGTGTGGACAGAGGACAGAGTGTGGACAGAGTGTGGACAGAGGACAGAGTGTGGACAGAGGACAGAGTGTGGACAGAGTGTGGACAGAGGACAGAGTGTGGACAGAGGACAGAGTATGGACAGAGTGTGGACAGAGGACAGAGTGTGGACAGAGTGTGGACAGAGGACAGAGTGTGGACAGAGGACAGAGTATGGACAGAGGACAGACTGTGGACAGAAGACAGAGTGTGGACAGAGGACAGGTGGAGGACTGACCGGAGTCCGGAGCAGGTGCTCAGAGCCACTCTGGACTGGGGGAATCCTCGGACGCTGCCATGGTAATAACAGTGAGCCTGCGCGCACACACACACACACGTCAACACAACAGAGACATGTGAGGACAGAGACAGGCTGCAATGCGTTCACTGACTCACCACAGGGTCGGAGCTCACAGACACTCCGGTGCCGTTGGGCAGGTAGTAGAAGACGTTTGGTGGTTTGGGCAGTTTGTTAGCTGCTGTTAGCCCAGTTTGTTAGCTGCTGTTTGCTCAGTTTGTTAGCTGCTGTTAGCCCAGTTTGTTAGCTGCTGTTAGCTCAGTTTGTTAGCTGCTGATAGCTCAGTTTGTTAGCTGCTGTTAGCTCAGTTTGTTAGCTGCTGTTTGCTCAGTTTGTTAGCTGCTGATAGCCCAGTTTGTTAGCTGCTGTTAGCTTAGTTTGTTAGCTGCTGTTTGCTCAGTTTGTTAGCTGCTGTTAGCCCAGTTTGTTAGCTGCTGTTAGCCCAGTTTGTTAGCCCAGTTTGTTAGCTGCTGTTAGCTCAGTTTGTTAGCTGCTGATAGCTCAGTTTGTTAGCTGCTGATAGCTCAGTTTGTTAGCTGCTGTTTGCTCAGTTTGTTAGCTGCTGTTAGCTCAGTTTGTTAGCTGCTGTTAGCCCAGTTTGTTAGCTGCTGTTAGCCCAGTTTGTTAGCTGCTGATAGCTCAGTTTGTTAGCTGCTGTTAGCTCAGTTTGTTAGCTGCTGTTAGCTCAGTTTGTTAGCTGCTGTTTGCTCAGTTTGTTAGCTGCTGTTAGCTTAGTTTGTTAGCTGCTGTTTGCTCAGTTTGTTAGCTGCTGTTAGCCCAGTTTGTTAGCTGCTGTTAGCCCAGTTTGTTAGCTGCTGTTAGCCCAGTTTGTTAGCCCAGTTTGTTAGCTGCTGTTAGCTCAGTTTGTTAGCTGCTGATAGCTCAGTTTGTTAGCTGCTGTTAGCTCAGTGTGTTAGCTGCTGATAGCTCAGTTTGTTAGCTGCTGTTTGCTCAGTTTGTTAGCTGCTGTTAGCTCAGTTTGTTAGCTGCTGTTAGCTCAGTTTGTTAGCTGCTGTTAGCTCAGTTTGTTAGCTGCTGTTAGCTGAGCTCCTTGCTGTTGGACTAGTAAGTAATATTAGCTGGCTGCTATGTCTTGTGTTGTTGATCATGAGTAATGTAATCAGAACAAATACTCGAGTACAGCTGTGGGACATTCAGGCTCGCCGGTTGTTTTATGACTGACCAATCAGGAGTCTCATTCACACTGCTACACCTCTCTCTCTCTCTTTTACCCCTGTGTGTGTTCTGCAGCCTCTCTCGCCCACTCCCACCATCTGTTATCACTCTGCTCCCCTAAACTCTGTCTCTGTACGGTGACCTCATCCCTCCCGATGATGTCACAGCTGCAGACTCTGGGCGAGGTCAGCGCCGTCGACCACAACAGAAACACGGCGGGGACGCTAACCTCAGCATGCTAACACGCTCAGCAGGTATTATGTCAACCATCTCAGTTTAGCATTTTAGCTAATTAGCAATAAGCACAGCTGAGGCTGATGGGCGTGTTTGTTTGGTTAACTGAACGTTACTTTAACGTTCTGCCTCAGAGGCGATGGAGCTGCTCTGAGCGCTCCTTCCTCCTCGTTGTCCTGGCCGGGTGGAGTCGAGGCGCGTGGGTGTGGAGGGATTTGAACAGGAAATGATCTCAGAGTTTCTGTCAGCTGCACAGGAAGTGTCCGTCGTCTAATACGACCCCCACCCGCCCCGCCCGTCCTGCAGGAAGATCCTGGTGAAAACTGCCAACGCTCCAACTTCCTGTCTTTCTTTCTGCGGTTACAGAGAAACACACTCCCGACTGTGAGGAATGAGGTCACTTCCTGTTCCTCTTCCAGACCGCCATCTCACGCTACATACGAGCTTTCACCTGGCTCACCTGTAGAGCTGCACTTAGGCTCCGCCTCTGTCCATCCACCATGATGAAGGGACGAGTTCTCTCCAGGAGGGGGCGTCGCCGTCCGTCCACACCTGAAGACAGACACAGTGAACAGAGACAGAGACTGTCACAGACTGTCTAAAACCTGGACGTAGTCTCTGTGACATCCGCGAAGACTGTCTAAAACCTGGACGTAGTCTCTGAGACGTCCCCGCAGACTGTCTAAAACCTGGACGTAGTCTCTGTGACATCCGCGAAGACTGTCTAAAACCTGGACGTAGTCTCTGTGACGTCTCACAGACTGTCTAAAACCTGGACGTAGTCTCTGTGATGTCCTGCAGACTGTCTAAAACCTGGACGTAGTCTCTGTGACGTCTCACAGACTGTCTAAAACCTGGACGTAGTCTCTGAGACGTCCCCGCGGACTGTCTAAAACCTGGACGTAGTCTCTGAGACGTCCCCGCGGACTGTCTAAAACCTGGACGTAGTCTCTCTGCAAGTTCCTACAAAATAAAAGTTTAGAAGTGTGACGTTCAGTGTCACACCTGAGAGTAAGGTGAATTGAACTCATACAAACTTTATGTTGCGTTCACTAACTGTTCATTTTTGTTAATTACAGTTTCACGCACAGTAGAGTCACTTCACGGCACTTTTAACGTCAGGTAACGGTTACCTGTCATCAGGCTGTCGGTACCGTCCGTCAGTCCGTCCACAGGCAGAACCCCTCCGTCTCGCGGTGCGTTCAGGGACCGGGCAGCGGTGAACACAGCCGAGCTGCTGAGCAGCAGCAGCGGCAGCAGAACGGCAGCTCCGCGCATCGTCTGTGCGTCACCGGCAACAGGTCGCTACTGTGTGTGTGTGTGTGTGTGTGATAACCCCCGTCCCGTTCCCGTTACCTCACCGTGCGGGAGCACCGGGACAGGCTCCAGACAAACTCCATGGAGCTCCTTTATCCGGTCACATCCACACAGCGGCGGTCCGAGCTGCTGCTGGACCGGACCACCGGCGGGAAAGTGACCGTTAACTCGGCGTTAAAGTGCGGGCAGCCCGCCCGGTCCTCCGGTTCGCCGTTATCTGCGCAGCTCGGAGATAAAAACAGTTTGTGTGTCCAAAAAGTGGCGCTAACACCGGGCCGAGCGGGTCGGCTCGTTCGGACAGCGGGGGGTTCGGTTCAAACGCCCCGAGAGGCCCGGAGGCGACTCATTACCGGAGGACTCGGCACAGCCCGTGTTTATACCGGGAGGTAACGGGTACGTCACTTAGCCCCGTTAAGCTAACCCGAGCTAGCGTGAGACAGGCCGGAAGCACGGTGATTCAGCCTTCAAAATAAAAGCCAGCCAACTTTTACATTTTAATAAAATATTAAACTCATTAAACTGTCATTTGAGCTAATGATGATAATAAATAATAATATAAAATAATACATATTTATAAAATGGTACATAAAAATAACCAAGTCAAACTAAAAATCAGATCCTCCAAAATAAAATGTTCAGACTGGGTGTCAAAATAAAGTTTAAATTCAAAGTATGATGAAGCTGCATGAAGTCCTTTAAACATCTGAATTAGTTTGACGTTAATGAATAAATCACGCACTGACTTTGGAACGGCTGTGAGCAGCGGTGCATTGTGGGAAACAGAGTCCGCACATCGTATAACAAACTGGACCAGAACCACGAGGCAGTGTGAACACTGCCACTGATTTTATTTTGAAAACAAACCAACAAACCAAGCTTGCACACGCACACACACACACACACACACACACAGCACGTTTAATTGAAATAATCTGATCTGCTTTGACAGGAAGAAGAATTCAGAGGACTTTTACTTTGACAGTACTAAGACAACTGATGACATCATTGATGACATCACGGCGATGGAGTGCTGATGTAATCTGATCCAGGATGAGCTGGTGGCGCCTCAGCTGATCCTGGATCAGATTAATTAATGTGTAAATGAAGCTGCACGTGCTGCTGATCAGCTGATTACATAATTCATCTGTTTAATCTGACCATGTGACCACACACACACACACACACACACACACAGTGTGTTGAGTTCACTGACTCCACAGTTTTGCATCATTGTCAGGGTCACAGTGGGTGGAGTCTAGCACAGAGGCGGGGTCCGCCATGGAGCAGCTCATGGCAGAGACAACCAACCATTCACACTCACACACACACACACACACACACACACACACACACAGTTCACCTGTTCAGGTTCATGTGTGAGACGATGTTAAACCATGTATGGCTTTGCAGAGTCCGGGCAGGAAGTGACTCACTTCACACACGCAGAAGCGTCACATACACCGTGATGAGCGTCGCTCTGTCCCAACTTGGGTCAGATGTTGCTGCCAGTTTCTACACGTGTCATGTTGTTTATGTTTGTGAGAGTTACAAATCATTTCAGCGTCACAGCTTCACCGATACCTGATGAACAGCAGGACGCATTCAGACAGGCTCAGATGGGTCAGGTGCACAGGTGTGTCCAGTGTGACAGGTGTGTCAGGTGCACAGGTGTGTCCAGTGTATCAGGTGTGTCCAGTGTGACAGGTGTGTCCGGTGTGACAGGTGTGACAGGAGCACAGGTGTGTCCGGTGTGTCAGGTGCACAGGTGTGTCAGGTGCACAGGTGTGTCCGGTGTGTCAGGTGCACAGGTGTGTCAGGTGCACAGGTGTGTCCAGTGTGACAGGTGCACAGGTGTGTCCAGTGTGACAGGTGTGTCCGGTGTGTCAGGTGTGTCAGGTGCACAGGTGTGTCAGGTGCACAGGTGTGTCCAGTGTGTCAGGTGCACAGGTGTGTCCAGTGTGACAGGTGCACAGGTGTGTCAGGTGCACAGGTGTGTCCAGTGTGACAGGTGTACAGGTGTGTCCAGTGTGACAGGTGCACAGGTGTGTCAGGTGCACAGGTGTGTCAGGTGCACAGGTGTGTCCAGTGTGACAGGTGCACAGGTGTGTCCAGTGTGACAGGTGTGTCCGGTGTGTCAGGTGTGTCAGGTGCACAGGTGTGTCAGGTGCACAGGTGTGTCCAGTGTGACAGGTGTGTCAGGTGCACAGGTGTGTCAGGTGTCAGTTTTATTAAGCAGCTCTCTCCTCATACACTGATTCATCTGAACATCTGAGCGAGCTGCAGGAACTTCCTGTCTGGATCTAAGCCGGGTCGTAGCGTGTCTCCTCCGAGTCAGAGACTTCCCGTTGCTTATGTTGACAGAGGTGACGTGAACAGCTGCTAAGAGCCTCAAACACCTGCAGAACAGTTACAGGTGTGTATGTGTGAGAGCCTGTCCTAATTTGAATATTTCTGAACTTCAAGTCACATGGCATCTCTCACCGTCCTGCTCCTTTGTCCACGCTTGATGATGCGTTTCCTGTTGGAAGAGGAAGTCTGACTCTGGATCTGCAGATTGTAGAGAAACAAGACTCTCTTCTTCTCCCTCTGATGCACAGACAGGCAGACAGACAAACAGATGGACAGACAGACAGACAGACAGACAGGTCTGAGCACAATAATCAGAACAGAGCTCGGTCTACAGTCATGTAGCATGAGCTAAATGCTAACATTAGCATGCTAACATGATTAGCAGATATAGACTGTCTTAGTTTAGTGTGTTAGCATGCTAACACTAGCTAATTAGCAGTGAACACATAGTGCAGCAGAGCCTGATGGGAGTGTTTGTAGTTCTTCAGGTGTTTGGACTTGAAGTGAACACGCTGACCTGAAGATGGCGCTACATGAAGTGGTCACACAGGTCTGAAGGATCCAGAACCTTCTTCTCCCTGTTCAGCCTCTTATAATGCTCTTACATTAATCTGCTCCCTGATCAGATTTACTGCAGCTCACTGCGTTCACAGAGAGTGTGTGTGTGTGTGTGTACCTTGCGGTGGTAGAAGGCAGCGACGGCCCGTCGGAGGCGGTTGGTGTAAACCTGCAGGCAGCTGAAGAGCGCCACCAAGAGGACGCAACACACACAGCTGACATACACACCCGCAGAGAGGGAGGAGGGGGGAGACACACACACTGGGGGGGGGGCAAGAGTGATGATGTCACATGATGATGTCACTGTCGCCCTCTGCTGGTTCAGTCAAATATGACCCAAAGTGTGTGAATGTTATTTAAATGTTAATTAAAATTAATTAAACGTTCTGCGCTGATCTCTCACCCCGGTTGTCGGTTTGGATGTTGAGGCTGGACGAGCTGTTGAAGGCTGACACCGTCTTCCTCAGGAGGCGGGCCATCATGGAGTCTCCGCCCACTCTGATGTCCACCAGGTGACTACCTGCAGAGAGAACTTCATTACCCAGAAACCCTGAACGGTGATGTCAGAGAGGCTGTTCAAGGTTAGCATGTTGACAGAGGTATTTATGACCCAGCTGAGTCTCAGCCAATCAGAAGCCAACAACCCTCTGTCACTTCACAAATACGTCAGTCAGGTTTTTAATTTAGCGAATCAGATCACAGCATTATAATTAATGCACGAACGCTAACATGCTAACACGCTAGCTGTCTGCTAACTCAGCATTAGTAGCTACAACGCTAGCTTGTCATTAAACAGACAGTGTGTGTGTGTGTGTGTGTGTGTGTTTACTGGTCAGGTTGAACTGCATGAAGGTGTGTCTGCTGACGATGTCCAAAACGTGGAACAGTGAGAGGTCGACGGTTAGCAGGACGACAGACAGCAGAGAGACAGTCAGCACCTGAAACACACCTGAGGTCTGTTCACACACACACACGCGCGCGCGCACACACACACACACACACAGAGTTAGAGGTTTGTGTTTGAAGGGTTTAGATCACAGCTCATGAAGGATGTTACATCTGAACTCACCACTTGTTTGAGCTCCTCAGGGTGAATCTTTGGACTCCAGGGGTCGGTCAACTTCTTCTCTGACTGATCCAGAGGCAACAGGCAACGTTTCCCCTAAACACCCCAGGCAACACGGCAACCAGGCAACATGGCAAATGTTATAACGAGCTCGAGCTGCGTTAACGTATTAATTAAACTCAATAAAAATTAATGATGATGATGTTACCGCTCTCCTCCGGCGGGCGTCGATCAATCTGAAGTAGGTGGTGATGTAGATGTTGTCGAATCGAACATCTGTCCGGTACTGTCGGAGGTAACCAAGCGCCCTGAGGAGGAGGAGGAGGAGGAGGAGTGATGTCATGTTGATGACTCAGCAGAAAGAGGGCGCTGATGTCACAGATCTTACTGGGTGAAGATGGTGATGAAGGTGAAGGACAGCAGCAGCTGCAGGGCGTCCAGCAGCTGGTTCATGGTGCTCGTCAGTTTGTTGAAGGACCTCCTGACGGCCTGAGTGAACTCCTGATCCAGCAGAGCTCCACTTAACACCTCCTGCTGCTGCTGCTCCTGCAGGAGGTCCGAGGTCACACAGACTCAGCACAGGGCTGAACACGTTACGACGAAACAAAGCAAAGAACGGTGGAGACCTGCACGACGAGCTCGGTGCTGAACTCTCTGGACAGAAGGTCAACTGAAAGGTTCAACTGATCAAACAGCTGGCCGAAGTTTCCCTCCACGGGGATCTGCTCCCTGCACCACGGCGTCATCACTGAAGAAGAAGAGTCACCTTTAATGTCTCTGTCTCACTCTGACAGTCTTTATTCAGCTTCAGCTAATAGAGATGTACAGCACAGTGTCGTCTGCATACTGGCTGATGGTGCGTTCGAGTGTCTGCTGGTTTGTTCCACTCTTTATTAAACTAATGACTGAATGTACAGAGGTGTCCTGAATGCACCTCAGACCAGTGTGACCTCTCACCTCTCATGACATCACACAGGAAGTGGAACTTCATGGAGACACAGAGGATGTGGTTGATGACAGGGACGGGGATGGCCTCCATACACTCCGCCCACCTGAGGCTAAACCAATCAACACACCTCTGCACGCCCTCATCCACCACACCTACACACACACACACACACACACACGTCATTACACTGCAGCGTTAAATGATATTTAATTATCGTCATGTGACTCACTGTCGCACTGCATCATGGTCTTGGCAGTGAACTGCTCCTGCGTGTTGTTAGCTGCCGCGCTGTGTTGCGGTCTGAACCGGTCGTAGCCGTACTGAAGGATGACTTCATCTCTGATGTTCTGAAACTTCCTGCTGACGCTCACAGCCTCCGCCTCAAACTGTGGTTTATCGTCCTGAACAGGAAACGAGAGAAACGACCTCTGACCTCTGACTGTATGTAAAGATGGACGGCGTGACGACGTTAAGTCAAAACATCTGTTTGACTGTTTTAGCTTTAGCCTAACCACTTGTTAAAGTAGCTAACTGCTAATTAGCTGCTAACAGAAGCTGGACCGGGTTGGAGCTCAGCCTGACCAACAGGGAATAATGTTACAGTACGGAGGTGATTTACAGACTTATGATTCTGGTCTGGTCTGGTCTGGTTTGGTCTCTTACGATGAGTTCCTGTGTGATGAGTATGACGGGTGTGATGGCGTCCCTCCACAGTGAGCGGCTGTGTTGAACCTGCAGATCCAGATTACAGCTCAGAGACAGAGCCGCCGTCTCCACGTTCTGACGGATGTTAGAGACCGGACCTGTCAATCACAGAGAGGGGACACACACAGTATACACACATTCTGTGTGTGTGTGTGTGTGTGAGTGTGTGTGCATGTGCTTACCTCTGCAGAGCACTGACAGGATGAACAGCATCAGGTAAGCTCGACCACGGGAGCCGAGCATGCTGGGAATCATCAGGAGGACTGAACACCTGCAGGTGGAGGACAAGGCTCCGCCCACCGCACACACAGCTGCAACAGGTGATTTGAACATGTGATGTCAACAGGTGTGTTAAATCATGTCATGATGTTAGCGTGACCTCTGCTCACCGACAAAGAAACTTCCTGCTGCCAGCTGGAGGTCAAAGGTCAGTGGGAGGCGGAGACACAGGAACAGAACTGAGGACAATGATGATCATGACACGTCGATGATTTTAATTAAACTCGTGGAACTCAGTCGTGAACTGAATATTTTATAAATAAAAATTTGATTTTTTAAAAAAATGGAATAAAACTGATTTTTTATAATAAAAATTAAATAAAAAGTAATAATCGATCCTTTCTTTTATTTGAATATGCTACATGTTGGCTTCATGTTAGCTCGCCACACATTTTGCTGACAGCTCAAAGACGTGTTCATAACTCAACATGTAACTATTTACCTGGAGTTAGCTAAACAGTAGCTAACACATTTATATTAATTGTTAATGGCTAATCTACAATATTAGCTAGTAGCTTACATCCAGCTAATGTTAGCTAAGTTAAGATGACGTCTTCAGTTCAACGAGCTAACACAAGGAGGTTACCTGCACCGCTCACTGCTCCAAACAGTCCCCTCAGGACCAGGTGAGCCACCCGAAACTCCTCTGATTGGCTGAAGAGAAATTGATGGACAACAGGAGGCAGGATGGTCAAACTGATCCTCTCCACAGCTGGAGGACAGATGGACAGACTGTTGTACACGCTAACAGGAAGCTGCTATCATTAGCTACAAGTTAGCTTCAGACACATAAAAATAGCAAACTTACTGCTGCGAGGAGCTGCAGGTGTGTGCAGGTGAGTCATGATGATCCGTCCAAAGTGTCTCTGAACAGGCTTTCAAACAGTCCAGTCACAGGTGGTTTGGCTCAGTTTGGCTCGGTTTGGCTCGGTTTGGTCGGTTGGTTTGTCAGTTGGTCAGTTGAAGGTTCTGGAAGCTTCAGGATTCTTTTGGTCTCCAGGAGACAGAAAAACAGTCAGAGAGTCACAGAGACTCAAAGAAACAGAGATGAAGGCTGAACAGAGGAAAAGACACCTGACCGACGCTGATGTCACAGTCCAGGTGGAGAGGGGTGGAGTCACACAGGCTGTCAGAGGGGTCCTGAACAGGTGAGATCATACTAACAGCAGCTAACAAACTGAGCTAGCAGCAGCTAACAGACTGTGCTAACATTAGCTATCGTCAGTTACAGCTGGCAGCAGTTTACCGTTACCTTTCCGTCCTCAGGTCAGCAGGACGCTCTCGCCGCAGCAGCTGGAGGAAGGTTAAAGGTCACCTGTTGGAGGGTGGGCGGAGCCTTGTGGCGTTTGTTTTGGGGCTGCTGCTGGCGTCTCTGTACGGAGTCACGGCTCTCTTCCTGCAGAAACAGCCTCTGTGGCTGTGCGTCTACAGCACGCTGGCTGTGGCCGGCCTGACGGCCTTCGGTATGGGTCTGTCAGCCGGCGTCCGGGCCGACGTCACGGTCATGCTGCCTTCACTATGCTCAGGTGAGTGTGTTCATCACTCACCTGTCAGGTGTTCATGCTGTGTCATCACTTCCTGCTGTATTCTTTAATGCTTTTATATGAACATCGTGTAAAGCAGACGACCTGACAGTCGATGGACAGGACACAGGTGAGACTAACGAGGCGGAACACATTGTCAAAACTGGCACGAAAACGCAACAAAGGCAGGAAGTAAAAATACACAAGAACCCTTTCAAAATAAAACAGGAAATAAAACAAAAAAACACCGTATCAACCTTGTATCAACATTAATGTTACATAACGGCACAATAAGATATAATGATGATACAATAAGATCGATTTGTTGTCGTGTGCAGTAATGTCTCTTATTGTATCTGTTGTATTCGAAGCTCCCATATAAGGGCGTGGTTTCGGGTAGAGGCGTGGCCTCGCTCAGCCCATCGCAGCCCATCTGACTTGTCTTTCAGCTCATGGCAGAAGATTCCTCCTCTTCCTGTTTGCCTCCGTGTTGCTGTCGGGTCCTGTCACCAACACGCTTGAGAACACGGAGCGAGCCGCCGCCAGTCTGCTGTGTGGAGCCGAGCTGGCAGCCAATCAGACGCAGGAACTGATACAAAGAGCAGCCACGCCTCTTTTCTGTAAGACCAGCATGCATAATGAGCATGTTAATGAGCATGTTAATGAGCACATGAATGCAGCGCTGCTTTCACAGGCTGTGTGTGGATGGTAGCCCCCCCTGTTGGTTACGTTGTGTTTCGTGTTCCAGCTGCATTGGACCGGATCAGGGCGGTCAGCAGGAACGCTCGCTCTGCAGCTCAAAGAGTCGAGAACTTCATCCACGCCCTGACCGACAGCGTCCGCCATGTCGGTGAGAAACTGACTTTAAAACACGTCAATGCTCACTGAGAAGTCCCTGTAAAGACTGGAGGAGTTTTAAGTGTTCTCAAGGAGATTCCAGGAAGAGGTTATGTGGCCCAAATGTCTTCAAGACATCCTTGAATAAGTTGATAAGCTCTGACCTCTGACCTCTGACCTGCAGCTCGTACTCTGAGGAACGTCCTCCACTTCCTGGTGGACATCGGTGAAGTGTGCAACGTCAAACTGGGCTCTCCGTACAGGAAGTGCCGGACGGTGTTCGCAGAGGCTCGGGCCGACTGCTCCGACCTGCTGGGAGAATTCAACTTCCTGTGTGACATCGTGGACGGCTTCCTGCCACTCTGCAGCCTCGCCCGCGGTGCGTTCACTGACATCACGGCCTCTGTGTACTGTCAGCACACGACGTCATGTCACTGATGTAACAATGTCTTTGAATCAGCCCAGCTGAGCATGTTAGCATGAAGCTAACGTTGATGTCAGGACTACAGATTAACTCAAACTATAAACATGAACTCTCTGCTGTGTTATATTAATGAGGACTCTCCCTGTCACACCGTACACATTTCCTGTTTCAGCCGGCGAGCTCTTCTGCGTCATCCCCTCCTACATCGCTGACCACCTGAAGAAACGCCTGGCAGCTCGTGAGTTCACGTTCTTTCTGTTTTAACCTTCATGAAATCTTCGCTGAGCCGTCGACTTTGTCCTCTTTCAGCCACCGTAGCGGCGTTTGAGCGGATGAAGCGGGAGTTTGATTTCAACATCTCGGCCTCTGTGACCTTTGACCTGGATGCCAACAGCAGCCGCTCTCTGCAGCAGGTGACTCAGGACATCATGGAGGAAGTTTCATCAGAGCTGCACGTGCTCCAGAAACTGATGGCGCCGCTCGCGTACGGCGGCCTCGTCCTGCTCGCCTGCTCCTTCCTGAGGTCAGGACACTCGCTTCAGTTTACTCCATCCAGCCTTAGCCTTGTTAGCAGGCTAATGTTTTGTTATTCAGCTAACATGTTAAGTGCTAATGTTGGGTAGTAGGACAGGAAAGCTAACATGCTAAATGCTAACTGTTAGCTTACATGCTACCTGTGCAGGGCGGCGCGGTACAGACGCAGGTATCTCCGTCAGCTCGACTTTGATAACGTCTACATCAGCGCTCAGTTTGAAGAGCTCGACCAACAGGTGACCTCTGGGGGCGGAGCCTCAGTCCTGCCAATCACAAGCAGAGAGGCCCGGATCTACATCACACCACGTCAGTACACCTGTGTGTGTGTGTGTGTGTGTGTGTGTGTGCAGTGAACTGAACCATCCTTCCCGCAGTTTCATTTCACCTGACGGGCCGAGAGCGGCGTGCAGTGCTGGTGGGCGTGGCCTCGGTCCTCAGACACCTGGTGATGGGCAGCCTGCTGGTGGCGCTGGACTTCCTGGTGTTCTGGATGCTGGATCAGGTGCAGCACCAGGTGAAGGGCGATGTCGTGGCCAGAGGTGAGACAGCATCAGGCGTGACATGAGTGAGGCTGTGTTGTTGGTCAGAGTGGTGGTAACCATGGTAACTTTGGTCCCATCAGCGCCGGTGACGGTGGCGGTGCAGGTGAATGGGTCCGGTTACGCCTCTGACCTCTTCAGAGACCTGGTGGCTTCGTTCGACGTGCTGCAAGGAGGAAACATCACAGTGATCAGCAGGAAGTGTCTGCTGGAGCCGTCGGAGCCAGACCACGCCACATGTTTCATGCTGGGTAAGAGGACACAGGATGTGACATCATCAACAGGAAGTACTCAGTACCAAAACCACGACCAAGTCCTTAAACATCAGCGTGCTGTGGTACTGAATATCAGCACGGCTTGGTCTGATGACAAACGTTCATGTAACGTTAATATTAGAACAGCTGTCATTTCAGTGCTGTTATTCTCTATATCAGCACTCATTGGACGACTCTCGTCCAATCAGATCACTCCGTCTAAATAAATATCATCAGTTCAGTAAAATGTCTGCAGATGTTCTGACATCTCGACTGGTTCTGGTTCTGCTGCAGGGTTCCTGTTGGGTCTGGCTCTGCTTGTGTCTCTGAGCGGAGGACTCGTGCAACGCTGCAGACGACTTGTGTGTGCTTCGCATCATCCAGAGAGAGAGCTGGTACACACACACACACACACACACACACAGATGTTCTGGGTGAGGGGTCATGGAGCTCACAGTTATGTGAAGAATCTGCAGAATGAGACTCAGACAGGTCTGAACCTGAACAGGAAAGACAACAAGGCACTGAGCTGAATCCACAGAGTCCAGGACCTCGAGTCAAGTGAACTGTACAGAACATACAGAGATGTTTCTCTCATAACCCAGGTGCAAACAGTAGTAAATATAAAAAATAAAAATATATAACTTCAAGAGATCAAAATATAAAAAGAGTATACATCTGGGAGTACAAGCAGTATGAACAGTATGAATACATCAAAAATAAAAGATGTATACAGTGTAAACATTTTGAAAGTGTGTAAGGTCTGTAAAGTGTGTAAGGTCTGTAAAGTGTGTAAGGTCTGTAAAGTGTGTAAAGTCTGTAAAGTGTGTAAAGTGTGTAAGGTCTGTAAAGTGTGTAAGGTCTGTAAAGTGTGTAAGGTCTGTAAAGTGTGTAAAGTGTGTAAAGTGTGTAAGGTCTGTAAAGTGTGTAAGGTCTGTAAAGTGTGTAAGGTCTGTAAAGTGTGTAAAGTCTGTAAAGTGTGTAAAGTCTGTAAAGTGTGTAAGGTCTGTAAAGTGTGTAAAGTGTGTAAGGTCTGTAAAGTGTGTAAGGTCTGTAAAGTGTGTAAGGTCTGTAAAGTGTGTAAAGTGTGTAAAGTGTGTAAGGTCTGTAAAGTGTGTAAGGTCTGTAAAGTGTGTAAGGTCTGTAAAGTGTGTAAAGTCTGTAAAGTGTGTAAAGTCTGTAAAGTGTGTAAGGTCTGTAAAGTGTGTAAAGTGTGTAAAGTGTGTAAAGTCTGTAAAGTGTGTAAAGTCTGTAAAGTGTGTAAGGTCTGTAAAGTGTGTAAAGTCTGTAAAGTGTGTAAAGTCTGTAAAGTGTGTAAGGTCTGTAAAGTGTGTAAAGTGTGTAAAGTGTGTAAAGTCTCATTTTCAGCTCGTTACTCAAACGTTTGTCGTTAGTCTTCATTAATGAAAGAACAGCCTGTTAACACTGTTCTGGACTGAACACAAAGACAGACAGTTTTTTGTTGTCTGTGTTCTTTAGGACAGGATCCGTTTTCTCCGGCAGCAAATCCTGGATCAGAGGAGGATGATGGGAAGAGCCTTGAGGAGGTCTGCCGCTGAAGGAGGAGGAAAAGGAGGAGGACGAGGAGGAGGAGGAGTGCCATGGTACAGGCATGAAATCACTGTGACAGACACAATTTACTGAGGACACTCACAGACCTGTCTGTCTGTCTATCTGTCTGTCTCTCCGTTTGTCTGTCTGTCAGCTTACCTGGAGTAGCTCACCTGTCTCACCTGCTGGGTCTGTCATCAGTCACCTGTCTGGCCTGCGGTGAGGTGGTGAGACAGGGTGAAGACATGGTCACCTGTGGCGTCACTCAGTGTTCAGGTAGAGATGAACATCATGACTTTTATTTTGAAAGTCCCGTTGAGAGTTTTACTGTGAAGAAGTGAGCAGACAGTCACAATCACTTCCTGCTGGAATCAAACGCTGTGACATCACAGAGCGTGCTCAGTGCGCTCCCCTCTGACAGGTGTCAATATGAAGCCACAAAAAGAACCAGAACCAGAACCCAGCCCAGTGATTGTCAACACACCTGTCTGCACAGACTGATGTCACCTGAGGGCAGACAGGAAGTGTGTGTGTGTGTGTGTGTGCTGAGGGCGTGTCCTGCAGCTCTAACTGTTGTTGACTCAGCTGAAGTCAGATAACTGTAACTGACCTGAGGAGTGTTTACCCAAAAACACTGAAGGAAAAAAGACTAACCAGCTAACCAGGTCACCAGCAGCAGCTAATATCACTGACTAGTCCAGCAGCAGTCAGCCCAGCTCGGCGTCTGTCTTTCAGCCTTTTATTTCACCAAGCTCTCACCAACCACTAAAAGTCAGTCCCAGATTTACTCTTGTCCGGCGGCTTCTTGCTCGCTCACTCTCTCCTTTTCTCTTCTTAGCTTCCTCCGTCAGCGTCCTCTTCACTCTCTGCTCCTCTGCCACTGTTTCAAAAGAAGAAGAAAGAGGAGGAGGTTTTCAGGCCCAGCTGACTCTTTCTTCTCCTTCTTCTTCTTCCTGTGGTACTAACACTCCCCTGGTGCTCTGAGCTCACAGTCCAGGCAGCCCAGCTAACAGACTGAGCTGACACACTCTTGTGACTTCCTGTCAGAGCTCACGCCGTCTTGTCTTTGCAGGCCTGTACTGTCGGCCATGTTTCCACAGTTTGGGGAACATGTGTGTTGTCTGTGCTCGACCCCTGACCTTCCAGGAAGACGGCGAGGAGGAGCTGTGAGTGAGAGCGCAGGCTGTCAGACTGATGATGTCACAGTAAACCTTCCACCAATGAGACTTTCCACTGTTACTCCTCTCAGTGACTCGAGCGATGACGAGCAGTTCAGGACAGTCTCCACGGCAACACACCAAAGATCAGCTGAACACTCAGATAGGCAGAGTGACGGCGGCGGGCTTCAGTCTGACTCTGATCTCAGGTAGCTCACCTGATTATCTCAAAGATAAAGTGTGAAGAGAAACTTTACAACGATACAAAGCTTCTGTTTTCCCACGCTTTCTGCTGTCAGTGAAGACAACATGACGTACCAGGATCGACCCAGGTCAGACAACAGCGACGCCTCCTTCTACTCCACTCAGCCTCCAGAACCAGACCCTCCAAACAGCCAACATACACCTCCAGGACTCTCCAGGACTCTCCAGGACTCTGCAGGATCCTGACTGAGAACTGTCTGTTGGTTTGAGCAGAGATCAATAAAGATCAAATGTGTTTCATTTACAGAAAAAACATGCTAAATGCTAAAGACCCACATCAGACTACGTCCAGGTTTTAGACAGTCTGCGGGGACGTCACAGAGACTACGTCCAGGTTTTAGACAGTCTGTGGGGACGTCTCAGAGACTACGTCCAGGTTTTAGACAGTCTGCAGGGACGTCACAGAGACTACGTCCAGGTTTTAGACAGTCTGCAGGGACGTCTCAGAGACTACGTCCAGGTTTTAGACAGTCTGCGGGGACGTCTCAGAGACTACGTCCAGGTTTTAGACAGTCTGCGGGGACGTCTCAGAGACTACGTCCTGGTTTTAGACAGTCTGCGGGGACGTCAGAGACTACGTCCAGGTTTTAGACAGTCTGCGGGGACGTCTCAGAGACTACGTCCAGGTTTTAGACAGTCTGCGGGGACGTCTCAGAGACTACGTCCAGGTTTTAGACAGTCTGCGGGGACGTCTCAGAGACTACGTCCAGGTTTTAGACAGTCTGCGGGGACGTCACAGAGACTACGTCCAGGTTTTAGACAGTCTGCGGGGACGTCTCAGAGACTACGTCCAGGTTTTAGACAGTCTGCGGGGACGTCTCAGAGACTACGTCCAGGTTTTAGACAGTCTGCGGGGACGTCTCAGAGACTACGTCCAGGTTTTAGACAGTCTGCGGGGACGTCTCAGAGACTACGTCCTGGTTTTAGACAGTCTGCGGGGACGTCAGAGACTACGTCCAGGTTTTAGACAGTCTGCGGGGACGTCTCAGAGACTACGTCCAGGTTTTAGACAGTCTGCGGGGACGTCTCAGAGACTACGTCCAGGTTTTAGACAGTCTGCGGGGACGTCTCAGAGACTACGTCCAGGTTTTAGACAGTCTGCGGGGACGTCACAGAGACTACGTCCAGGTTTTAGACAGTCTGCGGGGACGTCTCAGAGACTACGTCCAGGTTTTAGACAGTCTGCGGGGACGTCTCAGAGACTACGTCCAGGTTTTAGACAGTCTGCGGGGACGTCTCAGAGACTACGTCCAGGTTTTAGACAGTGTGTGATGGGTCCCCATGCAGTGTGTAAGTCTAAAGTCAGTTGAGGTGTGGTACTGGTCAGACCATTGTGTGTGTGTGTTCATTGTGTGTGGTTTGGGTGTGGCTGATAACAGCTTCGAGCTCAGACAAAGAAACTTTAAAGACAAACAGAAAGAAAAGAAGTCAGTAGTGTGTGTGTGTGTGTGTGTGTGTGTGTGTGTGTGTGGTGGGAGGACTCAGTGTCTGTCAGCAGGAACAGTGTGTGCAGCCTCGGTCAGTGTCTCGGTGTCTTTCGGTGTTTTGGCGACCAAAGCTGCGCAGATGGCGACTAAGGTAAGACTGCTCCGTCTCCACGATCAATGACCGATCCCAGACTGCGATCAGACTAATAAGACTGATCACTGACTGATCTTTCATCAGTTTGATGTTTCTTAAGAAAAAATCTGACGTTTGGTTGTTTTCTTTTTACGTTTGATGACGTGTTTGTTTTGTTTTTTAAATATTTTTTTAAACAAAATGACGTCAAAACGTCACGAAGCACCTGAGCGGGTGACGGAGGTGCGTTCAAAGACCCACAGACACACCTCAGATACACAGAGCACGTTAAAGTACCTCACCGTGGAAATACTCAGAGGTAAAGTACCAGAGTAAAAGTATGCGCTCAGGCTGGGTTCACACATTTCACAATAAAACTAAAGCTGACGTTTTAGGGGGTGATGACGTCACATAAAGTGTCAAAACAAGTCGAACGCAGCCCGAAGCGTCCAGGTCATGTGATTAACACGTGTGGACGCACACATGACCTTTATTTTGAAGGAGCTAATAAAATCCAGGTTTCACCGTCAGTCGTCATGACCCGGGACATTCGAACATGGGGACTTATGGACACAGACTCACTTCTGGAGCCAGCCTCAAGTGGACGTCAGAGGAACTGTAGTGTGTGTGTTGACGCTCTGAGCTCGTCCTCAGAGAGTTCACGTGTTCAGTCCAGTTGAACAGAACCGGGCCACTCTCGGTCTGTTCTGGTCTTCAGTGAATGTGAACAGCTGTCTGACATCAGCCAGTTGGATCATCTGAGCGGCCGCCGCCCTCAGAGCTCTGACCTCATTCAGACAGTCTCAGACTGTTCAGACAGTCTCAGACTGTTTAGACTGTTCAGACTGTCTCAGACTGTTCAGACAGTCTCAGACTGTTTAGACTGTTCAGACTGTCTCAGACTGTTTAGACTGTTCAGACTGTCTCAGACTGTTCAGACTGTCTCAGACTGTCTCAGACTGTTCAAACTGCAGTCTGGTTGCTGATGTTTGGTTGCTGATGTTTGGTTGCTGATGTTTGGTTGCTGATGTTTGGTTGCTGATGTTTGGTTGCTGATGATTGGTTGCTGATGTTTGGTTGCTGATGATTGGTTGCTGATGTTTGGTTGCTGATGATTGGTTGCTGATGTTTGGTTGCTGATGATTGGTTGCTGATGTTTGGTTGCTGATGATTGGTTGCTGATGTTTGGTTGCTGATGTTTGGTTGCTGATGATTGGTTGCTGATGTTTGGTTGCTGATGATTGGTTGCTGATGTTTGGTTGCTGATGTTTGGTTGCTGATGATTGGTTGCTGATGATTGGTTGCTGATGATTGGTTGCTGATGTTTGGTTGATGATGTTTGGTTGCTGATGATTGGTTGCTGATGTTTGGTTGCTGATGATTGGTTGCTGATGTTTGGTTGCTGATGTTTGGTTGATGATGTTTGGTTGCTGATGATTGGTTGCTGATGTTTGGTTGCTGATGTTTGGTTGCTGATGATTGGTTGCTGATGTTTGGTTGCTGATGATTGGTTGCTGATGATTGGTTGCTGATGTTTGGTTGCTGATGATTGGTTGCTGATGTTTGGTTGCTGATGATTGGTTGCTGATGTTTGGTTGCTGATGTTTGGTTGCTGATGATTGGTTGCTGATGATTGGTTGCTGATGTTTGGTTGCTGATGTTTGGTTGCTGATGATTGGTTGCTGATGATTGGTTGCTGATGATTGGTTGCTGATGTTTGGTTGCTGATGATTGGTTGCTGATGATTGGTTGCTGATGTTTGGTTGCTGATGATTGGTTGCTGATGATTGGTTGCTGATGTTTGGTTGCTGATGATTGGTTGCTGATGTTTGGTTGCTGATGTTTGGTTGCTGATGATTGGTTGCTGATGTTTGGTTGCTGATGTTTGGTTGATGATGTTTGGTTGCTGATGATTGGTTGCTGATGTTTGGTTGCTGATGTTTGGTTGATGATGTTTGGTTGCTGATGATTGGTTGCTGATGTTTGGTTGCTGATGATTGGTTGCTGATGTTTGGTTGCTGATGATTGGTTGCTGATGATGACTTCCTGTCTGTCAGTACTCAGATCTGGAGCTGGCCATCAACTCGTTGGTCACAGAGTTTCATAAAGCTGCCGATGACGGACCGACCATGAACACGACCCAGTTCCAGACCATGATCTCCAATCAGCTGCCTGGATTTGCCAAGGTACAGGCCGTGACATCACTGCTCATCTTCCAATCATAACACACTTACTAACATCCCACGAGTCAGTCATGGTTGCGCTCACTTCCTGTTTCCTGTTTGCAGACGGTGGAGAAGGAGGAGGGTCTGGGCCAGGTTCTGCAGCAGATGGGCGTTCAGAGTGGTCAGAACATCTCCTTCGAGAACTTCTGGACTCTGATCAACAAGCAGGCCGTCGAGCTGTTCGGCGCCACACACAAAGAGAAGAACGTTAAGTGCAGCTGCCTGCTGCAGTGACGCACCTGAACGCACCTGAACGCAACACACCTGTCTGCTGTCTCCGTGCTGACCACACGGGGGCGCTGCAGGATGAGGGTCAGACAGAGGGCGCACAGAAACAACAGAAGAAGAGTTTGAACCTGAGGCTGACATACAGAGGACCAGAGAGAAAAATTAATGAATCAATTAAATTAATGAATTAATGAAGAAATTAATCAATGACTGAAACAGGCAGAAATACATCAAAACACTTTTTTTTAAATTTGTAAATTCAGAAATAAGTTGATCAATTAATCCGCTGGAAACATTGAAACATGTAAAAAAAAATAAAATTCAGAAAAAAAATTGTTATAATTAATCAATAATATGAATAATCAGTATGTTGTCGTGTTTGCTCCTCCGTACAGAGTTACACCTGAGCATGTTTAAACATCCTGATGATGTTCGTCAATAAATCTGTCTGACTTTTCAAATCACGACTCACTCAGTCACTCAGTCATACGATCAGCCAATGAGATCACACAGAACACAGCAGCCAATAGCAAGCGTGCGCGACACAGGCTGTTATAATAACTTTGAAAAAGACAAAAGACTCTTTATTTATTTATTGTTGTATTTTGAAGGAACAGCACACACGAATAAACATGCTCATGAATCAGTCATAGATAACAATAATTCATGTTCACATAAATATGTAGTCAACATCGTGCTGCAAACTAAGAGAGGAAATGATTCAAAGAAATAAATGAGTCTGTGTAGCACACATACGTGATCACAGACTAAATCATGATGTTGAATTTAAATCAATGAGCTAATATTCTAAACACAGTACACCCTCCTGTTCAGCAGGGGGCGCTGTCCTCTCCTCTCTGTGGAAAACGTTCCCATCAGGCTGCTTCTTCCATTGGAGCTTCACCTCCTCTTGGATCCCTCCATCCTTTAGCTTCTGCTGCAGCTGCAACACAAACACATCTTCATCACCATCATCATCATCATCATCATTCTCCTTTTGTTACTGCTGACAACTGTAGCTGCTGTTAGCTGAGTTTGTTAGCTGCTGTTAGCTGCTGTTAGCTCAGTTTGTTAGCTCAGTTTGTTAGCTGCTGTTAGCTCAGTTTGTTAGCTGCTGTTAGCTCAGTTTGTTAGCTCAGTTTGTTAGCTGCTGTTAGCTCAGTTTGTTAGCTGCTGTTAGCTCAGTTTGTTAGCTCAGTTTGTTAGTTGCTGTTAGCTCAGTTTGTTAGCTGCTGTTAGCTCAGTTTGTTAGCTCAGTTTGTTAGCTGCTGTTAGCTCAGTTTGTTAGCTGCTGTTAGCTCAGTTTGTTAGCTCAGTTTGTTAGCTGCTGTTAGCTCAGTTTGTTAGCTGCTGTTAGCTCAGTTTGTTAGCTCAGTTTGTTAGCTGCTGTTAGCTCAGTTTGTTAGCTGCTGTTAGCTCAGTTTGTTAGCTCAGTTTGTTAGCTGCTGTTAGCTCAGTTTGTTAGCTGCTGTTAGCTCAGTTTGTTAGCTCAGTTTGTTAGCTGCTGTTAGCTCAGTTTGTTAGCTGCTGTTAGCTCAGTTTGTTAGCTCAGTTTGTTAGCTGCTGTTAGCTCAGTTTGTTAGCTGCTATGTCTTGTGCTGCTGACGTCGCTCTATCTTCAGCTCTGCCGTCACAACATACTCAAACAGGAAGTGTCTCTGACCTGCTGCAGGATGGCGTCTTGCACCTTCGGGTCGTTCAGGTCTGCAGATCCTCCTTTCATTCGAATCTTCACCGACCTCGACATGGATGGTCTGACATCTGCACAGAGAAGAAACCTGATGAGTATGGATCAGACCGCCTCGATCCAACGTCACAGAAACATCGAGGGCGGACTCACCGGTGTAACACAGGAAGGAGTTACTATCACTGCAGTCATTTTTGGACCAGTCAGATGATGAGGTCATCGTCACACACGCTCTGTCCGCATCAAAATCCTGATTCGCCCACTGTCTGTAGGGGGCGCTGCTCCTGTCCGACCACACCCACCCTTTTCTGTGCAAACCGATCCAGCCGAGGTACATGAAGTTTTGCCTGTCGTCAGACTGAGGCGTGGCAGTAGTTTCCACCTCAGTGGAGGCGAGTGACCACAGCAGACTGCTGACCTGCTCGTTGTCCATTGCACTGTTGATGCTGCTCAGGTCCGTGTACGTGGACCTGCAGTGTGCCTGAGCATCGGTCCAGGTCAACGCTTTCTTTACCAGGATGTGTTTGTCATTTTCAGCTGAAAGAAGGAAGAACACACACACACACACACACACACACACACACTTATTACCATGCTAACGTCGCTATAGAAATAATTTGCCGTGCTCTGCTTCCTTAACTGTCCAACATTAAACACTCACCGCTGTAACACACAAAGAAAAGCGTAGTTCCACAGCCTGTCATCAACCATCGTCCATTTCCAAACGCTGCCCCACATTCTCTGTGCGACGGTTCATTCTCATCCCAGCTGGTGAACCAGGTTCCCTCTGAAACTTCCTGGTCCTTGTAAGACCACATCCAGCTGCTGTTGAAAGAGAGCCCAATCCAGTACTTTGAGCTCGACAGCACCTGCAAGGCATCATGGTTGCTGGCGTGATCCTCAATGGTGGCGAGGTCAGTGAACATCTCCCTGCAGTGCTGCTGAGCTTCAGTCCAGGTGACCTCCTGATCGACGGGATGGAAAAGTCTGACGAGACCGTCGGCCTGGAGGTGACAAACTGACACACAGCCTGCGGGACGACACCGGACACCGTCAACACAAACTAACACCCTGAAAAGTTCTGAGATTCAGTTCTGACACCAGACCAGATGTTTTCACTTTGGGTACACTGAAGGTACCTTTAAACCTTTTACCTCTCGTGTCTTTATGTGAGTTTACTTTGTGTTTTTAGAGAAAGCGTTATTCATAGAGACAGCTGAAGAGGAGATGTGGGGAGAGAGAGATGAGGAGAGACATGCGTGAACGGGCCGCAGGTCGGGACTCACTCTACCGGCTGAGCTGAACGCCGGCCCAATCTTCTTAACGTGTAACTTTTTATTTGGTTGGATCAGAATGAATGAAGAAGGTTCACAAACCTGACAACAGCAACAAGATCAGTTCTCTTCTCCTCATGGCTGAGAGCTGCAGGTCTGTCTGTCAATCAATCAATCAATCAATCAGTCAAACTTACTGAAGTACTGCAGGTCAGGTTCACAGTACTTAAACTTACATGTTGAACAAAGGATGCAGTTTCTCAGGTGAATGAATTATCTGCAGAAGTCACAGAACATGTGATTATTTTAGACCATGATGCATTGCTGCAAATTAAACCAACCAACAGGATTGAAAGAAGTTCACAGCAGGAAGCTGAATCAGAGACAAACATCAGTACTCTGACTACATTTAGCTGAGTATACTTTTACATGAGTACTTTCATTTGACTGTTTGACTCTTCTAACATCTATCTAACAGAAGTTATCTCATGACTGTCTCACACACAGATTATACTACATAAAATACCAAAGCTACTTTCCAAAACACCCGATAAATGTTATCTAATAAACATCATAAAACATTAAATATATAAATTATATAAATTATATATATATAAATATGTATATTTGATAACATACCCGGCACGAGGAGCTTCAGTCTGTTGGTCAGCGTGAGACAGGCTGATCTTTTAAACCAGGTCCTCCTCCCCTCTGTGGTCGCCCTCCTCTGAAGTAAAAGTATTTGTTGGCCCGTGACTAAACTCTGTTAGAAGTGAAGGGCTGACTGGAGTCGTCTTCATTAGAGTTCATTTGGTTAACGAGGCTCATTTGTGGTTAACGAGGCTCATTTGTGTCTCAAACAGATTCAAATGATTCATTCAAATCAGAACTCAGATGAGAATCAGGAGCTCTGAGGACGTCAACCACGACAAGTACGAGGCCACGGCACGCTTCAGACAGACAACAGACAGAAGACAACAGACAACAGACAGAAGACAACAGACAGAAGACAACAGACAACAGACAGAAGACAACAGACAGAAGACAACAGACAACAGACAGAAGACAACAGACAGAAGACAACAGACAACAGACAGAAGACAACAGACAACAGACAGAAGACAACAGACAGAAGACAACAGACAACAGACAGAAGACAACAGACAGAAGACAACAGACAACAGACAGAAGACAACAGACAACAGACAGAAGACAACAGACAGAAGACAACAGACAACAGACAACAGACAGAAGACAACAGACAGAAGACAACAGACAGAAGACAACAGACAACAGACAACAGACAGAAGACAACAGACAACAGACAGAAGACAACAGACAGAAGACAACAGACAACAGACAACAGACAGAAGACAACAGACAACAGACAGAAGACAACAGACAGAAGACAACAGACAACAGACAGAAGACAACAGACAGAAGACAACAGACAACAGACAACAGACAGAAGACAACAGACAGAAGACAACAGACAACAGACAGAAGACAACAGACAGAAGACAACAGACAGAAGACAACAGACAACAGACAGAAGACAACAGACAACAGACAGAAGACAACAGATAACAGACAGAAGACAACAGACAACAGACAGAAGACAACAGACAGAAGACAACAGACAACGTGCAGGAAGAAGTCGTGATGTTAAAGTGTCTGTCGTCAGTGCACGGACACAGACAGGTAATACCAAGAAAACAGAGACATGCTGAGTACAGGCAGGAACAGAGACTACACCATGATTAGGTGCAGGTGGTGCAGGGGGTGCAGGTGGTGCAGGTGGTGCAGGGGGTGCAGGGGGTGCAGGTGTTGGATGAAGGACCTGCTGAACCTCTCCATCTTACACCGTGGGTGTAGCAGTCTGCTGCTGAAGGAGCTGACCCTCAGTGTCATGTAGGTGAGGTGGTGTCCATGATGGATGTCCTCGTCTCCTCCACCTTCTCTTTGACTCGTCATTTGATTAACGTTGTAATTATGATAATTGTGATGAAGTGTTCGAGCTCGAGTCGTCCTCTAAACAAATCCATCTGAAGATTTGATATTTAAATTTATTTACATGTGCAAATGAGCTCATTAAAACAGATGTTCTGCTTCACATACACACTCTGAGGACTGATGCAGGTTCGTCACTGAACATCAAGTTTATTGTTTCTCTGCTGAAGGCTCATCAACATCTGAACATGCAAGCTGTGAGCCCAGCCAGGTCCAGCTCACCTGATCCTGAGCCTGATCCAGATCCTGATCTAGATCCAGATCCTGATCTAGATCCAGATCCTGATCCTAATCCTGAGCCTGATCCTAATCCTGAGCCTGATCCAGATCCTGATCTAGATCCAGATCCAGATCCTAATCCTGAGCCTGATCCTAATCCTGAGCCTGATCCAGATCCTGATCTAGATCCAGATCCAGATCCTAATCCTGCGCCTGATCCAGATCCTAATCCTGAGCCTGATCCTAATCCTGAGCCTGATCCAGATCCTAATCCTGAGCCTGATCCTGATCCAGATCCAGATCCTGATCCAGATCCTGATCTAGATCCAGATCCAGATCCTAATCCTGAGCCTGATCCTAATCCTGATCCAGATCCTGATCCTGAGCCTGATCCTAATCCTGATCCAGATCCTGAGCCTGATCCTAATCCTGAGCCTGATCCTAATCCTGAGCCTGATCCTGAGTCTAATCCTGAGCCTGATCCAGATCCTAATCCTGATCCTGATCCTGAGCCTGATCCAGATCCAGCAGAGGTGAGCAGCATGGTCCGTTGGCTCATTAAACACTGAAGTACCAACAAATGCAAAACTTATTATTTTGTTCAGAACTGAGTCAGAACCGGACGGAGATCCGCCATCTTTGTTTACACCTACCGTTTGTGGCGCGAAACGGCTGATGTACAACAAGTTAGTCCAACTTCTGCAGAACAAGATAGAGAGAGGCTCAGGTAACGTTACCTGAATGTTCAGATGCCTCCAGACCCTGGCAGGTGATTGATCCTCTGATGTGCCACATCGGAGGAACAGGACAAGATCTACAGGAAGCTGACAGAGACCAGGAAGAGGCTGAGAGACTTCCTGCGTCTGAAGGGAATGTCCTCCTTCAAGGATGGATCACGACCAAACCCCGCCTCCTCCTCCAAAATGGTTTTAATTGAAATCTGAAAAAATTAACCAAAGTCTGTTTTGAATGCTGAATCTTTATTTAAATGTCATCACATGATGGAAAATAACCGTTAATGAAGATAATTAAAGTTTGACGAGATTTTATTTCTGATCACTTTCTGTTTACGTTCACGATCTTTACATTCCATGTACGATGTTAAACATTTAAAGAACATTCTTTCAACCAACATCTTAACCTTCAACAAACCCTTCAAACATTACGGCAGCCTCCAGGGACAAAAAACAAAGCATTTACAAAGTGAAGCTTGAAAGCAATCATTAAAACATACATAAACACGATACAGGTGCAGGTGGACAGGTGACAGGTGTGAAGTGATGCTCGTTAACGTGTTATTTAAACTAATCTTCCGATCGCTCTGTTGGTGAACGTGAAGGCACAAACTAACAGCAGCTGAGGCAGAGACACGTCATCGTCAGGGGCTGAGGAAAACTGTGATTGGACGGGCGGTGGCACCGACAGCAGTGATTGGCCATAGGTCAGGGCGGGGTCAGACCTCAGCGCGGCCTTCAACAGTCGGACGTGGCCGTGTCGGACGTGGCCGTGTCGTCTTCGCCGGTGTCGGCAGTGTTTGGGCTCAGATATTCGAAGGCCCTCTGGCTCTGAGAGACGAACTGTTTGAGCGGAGCAAGGAGCAGCTCGGTGGCTGACTGGCGGCGGGTCGCAGTGGCGGAAGGGAGCGGTATGGCCTCCGCCTCCGGGGCAGCAGGGTCCTTCAGGCTGGAGCGGCGGCCGTTGGGGCAGTCAAGGATCTGTTGGGGGCCACCAGAGCCACGGGTGGTCCGCGAGTAGAGACTCCGGCGGCGGCGAGGACGTCCGTCCATCGCCTTCAGGAAGAGACTGTTAGCTGAGCTACGGCGAGACGAGGCGTCGGACGCGAGGTCCTCCTGGTTCAGGAAGTCCTCGACCTCCTGATGAGACGGCTGCTGCAGCTGGAAGACACGGGACATGTGAGTTATTAATGATTTAGTGTGTCCCAGGTGTGTCCCAGGTGTGTTCCAGGTAACTCTCACCATGTTGTAGAGCGGCGTGGCGTTGATCACCAGCTGCAGGACAATCTTGGACAGCTCCTGCAGGTCTCGGAGCAGCTGCTGGATCTGAACCGGCAGCTCTCGGATCTGACGTACAGGACGCAGCTCGGCTAACATGACAGCCTGACCTTTGACCCCATTAAGAGTCAGCTCTCTCAGACTCTCTGTCTGGAACAACAGCGCCACCAGGAGCCTCTGCAGGTACTGCAGCAGCTGACCGACCAGCTCCAGAACCTGACCCAGACCCACCTGCAGGGAACATAACAGAACCAGAGCTGAAATCAAACCTCTACTCGGTTGAGGCTCCTCGTTCTGATGGACCGCTGATGTCCACAACAAGGAGACATAAACACGGAGCCGTGAACACATGAACACGGAGCCGTGAACACATGAACATGGAGCCGTGAACACATGAACACGGAGCCGTGAACACATGAACACGGAGCCGTGAACACATGAACACGTTTCCAAAGTGTCCATCTGATTTTGGACGTTGTGACATCACAGTTGTCCTCACCGTGTCGGCGGCGTCTCTGAGCGTCGCGGCGGCGCTCTGCAGCTGACCTCGGACCTTCGTCATGCGATGATGAAGCTGCAGGGTCAGGTTGAGGAGGAGGCTGCGGACCCTCGTCCACAGGCCGGGCTCGTCGTCCTCGTCTTCGTCCTCGTAGTCCTGGACCCTCGCCTCCCATTCCCGACCTGATGGACGATAACGTGTCTGTAAAAACACTCACTCGTCGCTCAGTCGTTACCCAGCATGCCCCTGTACTCACGCAGTGTGGGTGGGAGGGGCAGGTAGTAGGCGGTGGCGTCCTCCAGACGACTCAGCACGTCATCCAATCCTGACGCAGCGGCCCGGCCCACCTGAGTGTCTGTCAGCAGGTGGACGGTTGAGCGAGCGACTTCGGACAGGCGCTCCAACTGATCCAGAGCGCCGTCCAACCCGTCCACCACCCACACCTGAACGTCGTCCAGAGTCAGGAGGATGGCGTCCTTCAGGTGACCTATCACCTGAGGACCAGGACAACAGGAAGTGAAGATCAGCTGAGCCGCTCTTTCAAGGGACAGTACGTCTATTTAGCACACTTCAAACCTCGTCTGTCGATTGGTTCAACACCGGGAAGTTCTTCTCCAGACGGTCGAGACCAACAAGAGCGAGACTGTTAGCAACTTCAACTGAAGAGACAGACAGGTAGAGAGACAGACAGACAGGTAGAGAGACAGACAGACAGGTAGAGACAGACATCAGATATTCAGATTTCACCTCATGATTGACGTCAGACTGAAATATTCCAGCATTGTTAACGTCGTTACCACTGTTAGCATTATTAGCAGTGGTTAGCATTAGTTTAAACAGTGTTAGCACCATTAGCATCGTTAGCTTCACATACTGTGTGGCTCCAGAGTCTGGAGGAGGGGCGTGGCTCTCATCATGGCCGCGTGAGTAGCAACCTCGGCCGCTCCTCCCATCAGCCCCAGCAGAGGGTAACGACCTTTGACCTCCGAGTACGCTGAGGTCACCGACTGGAACGCCGAGCGAACCAGAGGAAGGCGGGAAACTCTGAGCACGGCACTCTGAAACACAAACACACGTTCAGACTGACTTCCTGTTGGACGGAGACAGCTGGTTCTGGTTCTGGTTGAACTCACCTCCTGGTCCGACATGTCTCCTTCAGTGAATCTGAGGAAACAAACAGACCACAGGTCAGAGTCCTCATCGGCATGAGACGGTCAGCTGCCGAACCACAGAGAGGCCGTGAAATCAGACTGAGCAACCATGACAGTGAACGCCGCACAGAGGCAGCGAACGCACCGCCGACACGCCGCACAGAGGCAGCGAACGCACCACATCTTTTATTAAATTAATTAAATTCAGTTTTTGGACTCGTCACATTTGGTAAAATAAAT
>CM041726.1:26290439-26335439 GCA_023373845.1 Nibea coibor
CAGATTTTATATAAACGTGTGTGATGATTGATTAGACGTGACAACATGACATCATTAACGAGCCACAGACGAATGAGGCTCATGGCTAACTTGTTTTTATTTGCACGTCCAATCAGAGTTAAGAATTCTAACAGAGGTTAGCATCAGGTCTACAGCAGGGGGCGCTCAAACACTAAAGCTCCGAGGACACACAGGAAGGAAACCACAATCTTCAATCTGTACAAATCTACATCCAGAACAGGACCAGGGCCGGGACCAGGGCCGGGACCAGGACCGGGACCAGGACCGGTACGGTTTAGAGCCCAACATGCTTCAGTCTTTATGATTCAAAGTAACAAACATTATTAATATGTGGCGTTAACGAGCTGTGACAAACTTTAAACCAGAGATAGATAGGAAGGAAGGAAGGAAGGAAGGAAGGAAGGAAGGAAGGCGTTCAGGTAAATTCAGGTGAGTGTGTGGCAGCTAGGCATGTCTCTAACATCTTGACTTCATCAGCTCAGGATTAATTAATTAAAGCTTCATCACCTCATTTATCCTGATGACCTCATCAACAGCTCATCTCAAACGTTCTCTTTGTTCTGTTGAGGTTTAACAGGAGGACTGCACCTGTCCACGTAAACACCTGTCCACGTGAACACCTGTCTACATGAACACCTGTCCACGTGAACACCTGTCCACGTGAACACCTGTCTACATGAACACCTGTCCACGTGAACACCTGTCTACATGAACACCTGTCCACGTGAACACCTGCCGACGTGAACACCTGTCCACGTGAACACCTGTCTACATGAACACCTGTCCACGTGAACACCTGCCGACGTGAACACCTGTCCACGCGAACACCTGTCCACGCGAACACCTGTCCACATGAACACCTGTGAACACATCTGATGCACCTGCAGGTGTTCAGAACATTTAAAATCAAAATCTTCATCAGCTTTAATAAACTGAATCTGCTCTAGGTTAGCTTAGCTTAGCATCAAACAAACATTGTTACATTACATTAAATAATGTCAAAAGCCCCGCCCCTTTCACTCTGCGGTCCAAGCACAGTTGAGCAACCCTCCATCAACTCCCTCCTTTCCCGTATGCTATATGCTACTTGTTAGCTTAGAAATGCTATGTATTAGCTCCTCTGAAGATAGCTCAAAAATAAAAGTGACATCATAATTTAGCTAATGTTAGCATAGTGCTTGCTAACTAGCCAACTAATTTATGCTACTTAGCAAGCAATTATTATTAGTTAGCTAGTAGTTTAGCATTAGCATTTTGCTAACATTAGCTTAAACCCTCTTCAAAATGGATTTTTTCTCAGCACAGACAAGCTAACACGTAGCATATCTAAGCTAACACGTAGCATATCTAAGTTCAGGAAAGGAGGAAGTTGACTGAGGCTAAGTCAACTGTGATTGGAGTACATAGTGAAAAGGGGTGTGGCTCAGAAAGTTGCTCTTCTGATGATGTCACCTCTATAACGCCATTTTAACCTCCTGGAATCAGCAGCTGTTCAAACTTACCCTTGCGCTATCTTAGCCTTAAACTAACTTAGCCCTGAGCTAAAGTAGCCTCAAAATAACTTAGCCTTGAGTTAACCTCGGTGTTTATAAGGTTATCAGCTCACAGTCTGGTTGTTGCATACAGATTATAAATATTTACAGCTGCTGACTGCAGGCTGTTGCGTAACTGAACCAAATGACAAAGCTAACATTAGTATGCTAACATTTGAGCTAAAACTTGATGAATAATTTAAAAATGATGATTGAATTAATGAGGTCATGAATGAATGAAATTATATGATATGAGTAAATAACAGTTAGCTTAGCATAACTTAGCATATTTCCCCCAAACGTTTACAGAGAAGTTGTGTTAGCTTGTGATGCTACAGGGACTTCCTGTTTAGTCTCTCTTGAACAGATGTTTCAGGACGCTGATGAGTCCTGCCAACGAGATAATGAAGTCACAATGGAGACAAACCATCGGCTGCCACAGCTGATTCTGTAACTTAAAAACGTCATGTGACAAACACGGATAGAACACGCCTCAGTCTGTTACCCACAGTCCTTTGCAGTCCTCCTCCAGAATGTTCATTCAAATGTTCATTCAATGTTTCCTCTCTGCAGCATGCTGCCATCACCCCACACAGACAGACAGACGGGCAGGCAGACAGACAGGCAGTCTGGTGGTTCTTCTCTGGTCCTGCGGAGGATTATTATGGGATATACTCAGCGTTGGTTTATTATATGCAGTGTTAGTGAATATTTTCATCACACGTCGGACTTCCTGACGATCGTGGACAGACATGCGATGATGATCAACAACAGCAAGAGGGGGACTCTTTTTCTTTTGGATCATTCCTCCCCCGTCAACACGCACACATGGAACAGTCCGATGATGTCATGGTTTCTTTTAAAAACAGCTCGTTCTTCTTTTCACCGATTGGCTGAAAAAAACAAAAACTGCAGATTTTTATTGGACTGCAAACGTTGTGAGGTCGAGAGAGAGAACAGACAGTGTGTGTGTTTACCTATGATCACAACTGTGTGTGTGTGTGTGTGTGTGTGTGTGTGTGTGTGTGTGTGTGTGCGTGCGCTGTACACTGAGTCTTTCCCAGCTGCTCGGTGCTCTCAGCTGGTTCTTCCCTCAGTACTCGCTCAGGTTGTGCCATTTGGAGATCTGCCGACGAGGGTTTTCGCACACCTCCCTCCAGTGGGTGGCGCCGGAGGGGGCAGGGCTGTGCAGGCCGAGCAGCAGGCGACCCAGCACCTCATTCTTGGTGGTCCGGTCGAAGTCGACCACCAGGAACTCCACAGAGATCTCGGGCAGCAGCTCGGGTGGGATGTCGTAGATGAAGGACTCGTTGAAGACCGGGTTCAGCGTGCACTTCTTCACGTGGGTTTTCTTCTTGGCAATACGTTTGCGTCCATAGAAGACGTTCACCTTCACGTACGGGTCTACGGGGGGAAACCATGGCAACGTTACACACAAACAAAGCTGACCAATTGTGTTCAGAAGAGACACAAATTCCCACAATGCTCTGCTGCTGACCACTCACTTGCTGACAGGCCGGTGATGTCCATCTTCGGGAGGTGTCGAGCCTTCAGGACGACAACGCTGAGACGATGAGACACCGGCTGGTAGGACAGAGACGCCAACAGCTCGCCACGAGTCTCACACTGGAACACACACACACACACCGAAACATAATTATTCATACAGGACCAGACCTGGTTTAATGACTGCAGACAGATCGGATCTGTCCATCACGTTTATTCACTGAACGAGTGGAGATGTTCAAAACATGTTTGTCTGTCGTCGTGGCAACCGCAGCAGAAACACGTCGTCCCAGCTCAGTCTGACAAACAGATGTCTGTCTGTGATGTCACATGACAGCTGGTCTTAACATGTGACCTCGTCAGACATTTTAACCTGATAAAGACAGACACGCTGTAATCTGATTACCTAGGTGACACACGTCAATGGGTCAGAACCAGAACAACGAGCGAACGAACACGAACAAGCCTGAATATTAATGAGCCAGAACATTAAGGAGCCTCATCATGAATAATTCAGGTGATTTAATTAGATTTAATTTTTCCTCCATGAATGTCTCTGGTTTTAAATCACAGGACCGGGTCGTGGACTCACCTGCATGTTCCTCTTAGTGATCTGCTGGCTCAGGTGGACCCGGCCCGTGCTCGGGTCCACGCCCTTCAGCGGCACCACAGCCTCCCCGATGACATCATCACGGGCGAAGCGGTCAAAGCTGAGGACCAGGAAGTGCAGGGTGAGCTCGGGCAACGAGCTGTAGGCCACGCCGTAGAAGGTGAAGGTCTCGTCAAACAGCGGGTCCAGAGTCTTCCTCAGCACGCGGGTCTTCACGCGATGCTTCTTCTCCGGCAGGATTGTCATCTTCACGTACGGGTCCGAGCTGCCTGCCTGCTCATCCATGGCAGGCAGGCCGCGGGCGCCGACGATGGTCACCACCAGCGCCTTCTTGGGGAAGTTGTAGTCGACGGTGAGGCTGACGGCGCCCAGGCTGGGCTCAGGCTCCGGGTCCGATGAGGCGGGGGTGAACGGGGACGCCGTCTTGCTGCTGGTCTGGCTGCTGCTGGCCGAGCTGCTGTCCAGGCAGCAGTAGTCGGCGCGGACCGGCAGCGCCCGCTCCAGCCGGGCCTGGCTGTGGGCGGGGCCTGACCCGGCAGGGGGGATCAGGTGACTCATCTGGAGCTGACCTGGGACGTCCAGGATGTTGTTCTCGGCGTCCACCAGCACCATGCCCCTCCCCGCGTTGGCGGGGCAGCCCCGCTCACCGTCGCGGTCGGAGCGATCCGCTCGCCGGATGCCGCGGACGATCCGCTTGCTGCTGCTGAGGGTTTCTGGGTAAATGCTGATGCCCTTCAGCATGTGGATGAACTTGTAGGGCGGATCCTCGGCATCACAGTAACGGTCTCCATGCAGCTTGTAGCGTCCGGAGATTCGCAGGTACCGGCGCTGACAGAAGGACCACAGCAGGACCAGAACCACGACGACCAGAACCAGAACACCAGCTCCCAGGAAGCCCGCCAGGACCGGAGACATGGCTGAGACAGAGAGGACATGTTAGAACAGAACCACACAGACAAAGAGATGATCACTGTTACCATGACGACCACAGCTACGATTGGACCAGCTGAGGTCTGTACGATGATGTCATCATCATCTGATACGTCAGTCACATGACAGCAAACACGGGGGACATATTCATATCCACACGCTCTGCTCACAAACTGTCTGCTTCTCAGTGACTGACCGCATTGAATTGTGGGAATTCCTTTGGTAAAAGATGGTCTGGTATATCCTCTGAAGGAGATAGGAAAGGAAGCACTGAAGCTCCTTTCCTTACAGCTCTGATCATGACGGAGCCTCCTCACCGAGTCAGGAAGTGATGTCACCAGGAGAAAGAGGAGGAGTTGTACTGTGTGTGTGTGTGTGTGTTGTCTTTGTTTGGTGGACAGAGGATCTTTGTTGTTCCACGATGACTCTGAGATCAGCTGTTTAGTGCCCATCTTCGTCCACCATCAACAGACAGACAGACACACAGACAGAGAGAGACCAACAGACACACAGACAGACACACAGACAGAGAGAGACCAACAGACACACAGACAGACAGACACACAGACAGAGAGAGACCAACAGACACACAGACAGACAGACACACAGACAGAGAGAGACCAACAGACACACAGACAGAGAGAGACCAACAGACAGAGAGAGACCAACAGACACACAGACAGACAGACAGAGAGAGACCAACAGACACACAGACAGACACACAGACAGAGAGAGACCAACAGACACACAGACAGAGAGAGACCAACAGACAGAGAGAGACCAACAGACAGACAGACACACAGACAGAGAGAGACCAACAGACACACAGACAGACACACAGACAGAGAGAGACCAACAGACACACAGACAGAGAGACACACAGACAGACAGACAGAGAGAGACCAACAGACACACAGACAGACAGACACACAGACAGAGAGAGACCAACAGACACACAGACAGACACACACATACACTCACAGACAGAGAGAGAGACAGACACACACACACACACACATTGGCGTGTGGTGAGGTTCATGGCACTGACTCAGATTTACAAATGTATGAACAGAGTAGATTATTCACCATGTGACCTGCAGCAGTTAACGGGTTATGCTTCATATCTCACATCAGCATCACGGTTAGCATACACATACTAACTGTAGCCCATGTGACGCACATTTCATTTAAAAACGTTATTATGGTCCTACCCTTACTTGTAAAGTCCATGCACCAGTCCTTCTGTTACTTTTTTGTACAAGTCTTCTTTCAGTTTTAAATGTCTCAGTGGAGATCACTGCACCCTACCATGCAGCAAAAGAACTGCCTCACCCAGTGCCGCTTCACTGGGAAACACACGTCATATCCATGAGCTAAACTACGAAAAGTCAGGGGGGCATATTAAAACATTTCAATGGCCAAAATGCAAAACCTCCTATCAGCAAACGGGAAAAAAATGCACATTATTATTTATATTTGCCCTGCATTTATTTAACGTTTATGTTAAACCTCCTGACAACATGTGAACCAGCTGATCAGTCTTCAGTAATCACACGTTGATCTGATTGGTCCGTCCTGCTGTTTCATTCAGCCTCCATCAGATGATGTCATGTTTTGGAAAGAGCTGAGAGCGTCACCTAGCAACACACACACACACACACAGCTGGGTCACATTCAGACAAACTGCTCAGTCAGGACAGTTTAACTGTAACACACACACACACCTGTTAGCCCCGCCTCTTCCTGTTGAATGACATCACACCATCAATACTGACTTCAGCATAACAACATCTGTGTTATTGATGAGCAAGCTGCAAAGGGAGAGAGTGAGGAGACCGCCAGTGACCGTTAGTCGCCCTGTCAGCGCCATGGGTCACCCTGTGAGCATCAATGGTCGCCCTGTGAGCGCCATGGGTCGCCCTGTGAGCATCAATGGTCGCCCTGTGAGTGTCAATGGTCGCCCTGTGAGTGTCATGGGTCGCCCTGTCAGCGCCATGGGTCACCCTGTGAGCATCAATGGTCGCCCTGTGAGTGTCAATGGTCGCCCTGTGAGTGTCATGGGTCGCCCTGTGAGCATCAATGGTCGCCCTGTCAGCACCATGGGTCACCCTGTCAGCGTCAATGGTCGCCCTGTGAGTGTCATGGGTGGCCCTGTGAGCGTCAATGGTCGCCCTGTCAGCGCCATGGGTCGCCCTGTGAGCGTCAATGGTCGCCCTGTCAGCGTCATGGGTCGCCCTGTGAGCGTCAATGGTCGCCCTGTCAGCGTCAATGGTCACCCTGTGAGTGTCATGGGTGGCCCTGTGAGCGTCAATGGTCGCCCTGTCAGCGTCAATGGTCACCCTGTGAGTGTCATGGGTCGCCCTGTGAGCATCAATGGTCGCCCTGTCAGCGCCATGGGTCACCCTGTGAGCATCAATGGTCGCCCTGTCAGCGCCATGGGTCGCCCTGTGAGCATCAATGGTCGCCCTGTGAGTGTCAATGGTCGCCCTGTGAGTGTCATGGGTCGCCCTGTCAGCGCCATGGGTCGCCCTGTGAGCATCAATGGTCGCCCTGTCAGCGCCATGGGTCACCCTGTGAGCATCAATGGTCGCCCTGTGAGTGTCAATGGTCGCCCTGTGAGTGTCATGGGTCGCCCTGTGAGCATCAATGGTCGCCCTGTGAGTGTCATGGGTGGCCCTGTGAGCGTCAATGGTCGCCCTGTCAGCGCCATGGGTCGCCCTGTGAGCGTCAATGGTCGCCCTGTCAGCGTCATGGGTCGCCCTGTGAGCGTCAATGGTCGCCCTGTCAGCGTCAATGGTCACCCTGTGAGTGTCATGGGTGGCCCTGTGAGCGTCAATGGTCGCCCTGTCAGCGTCAATGGTCACCCTGTGAGTGTCATGGGTCGCCCTGTGAGCATCAATGGTCGCCCTGTGAGCATCAATGGTCGCCCTGTCAGCGCCATGGGTCACCCTGTGAGCATCAATGGTCGCCCTGTCAGCGCCATGGGTCGCCCTGTGAGCATCAATGGTCGCCCTGTGAGTGTCAATGGTCGCCCTGTGAGTGTCATGGGTCGCCCTGTCAGCGCCATGGGTCGCCCTGTGAGCATCAATGGTCGCCCTGTCAGCGCCATGGGTCACCCTGTGAGCATCAATGGTCGCCCTGTGAGTGTCAATGGTCGCCCTGTGAGTGTCATGGGTCGCCCTGTGAGCATCAATGGTCGCCCTGTCAGCACCATGGGTCGCCCTGTCAGCGTCAATGGTCGCCCTGTGAGTGTCATGGGTGGCCCTGTGAGCGTCAATGGTCGCCCTGTGAGTGTCATGGGTGGCCCTGTGAGCGTCAATGGTCGCCCTGTCAGCGTCATGGGTCGCCCTGTGAGCGTCAATGGTCGCCCTGTCAGCGTCAATGGTCACCCTGTGAGTGTCATGGGTGGCCCTGTGAGCATCAATGGTCGCCCTGTGAGCATCAATGGTCGCCCTGTCAGCGCCATGGTCGCCCTGTGAGCGTCAATGGTCGCCCTGTCAGCGCCATGGGTCGCCCTGTCAGTGTCAATGGTCGCCCTGTGAGCGTCAATGGTCGCCCTGTGAGCGTCAATGGTCGCCCTGTCAGCGTCATGGGTCGACCCAAACATGAAATAATAACGGTCATCACAGAAACATAAATCAGTTCATAGTTTAGTATCGTGCAGTTTTACAGTTTATATTATTAGAATTGTTATTGCTGCTCTATTCATTTAATATTTTAATGTTTCATGTGATGGGAATGACTAAAGATCTTTAAAGACCCATTATATTTATTTAAGATTGTTTTTCTGGTGTCAGCACAGTGATGTCACATTTATAATTACATCACTGTCAGTGAATATTAATCAGCACACCTCAGCCTGTCGCCATCAGGTCCACAGGTAAAATCTGAGTTACCTGAGTGACTCACTTCCTGTTTGTCACCTGTAGTTTCCTGTTTTGTTTTTTGAGGCTGACTTCAGCTCTCTGTCATGAGTCAATAACAGAACCAGAACCGGTCCAATACTGTTCACTGACACAAACAGCGAATGGATCCATTTTAATAAACAATCAGACCAGCTGATCCATCCACGATCAGCTGATTAATGAATCAGTCAGCTGATTCCTCTGATGCTGCTCTGTCTTACATCAGTGATCAGTCTGTGCGGGTTCTGCGGGTTCTTTTGTGTCAAAACAGCGCTGGGTACAGACATGACGTCACCCGATACCCACCCCGACTGGCACGCGCGCGCACGCAGGTCGCGGCCCGCGGGAGGCAGACGGGAGGGAGCGCGCCTGTCGGGATGCCGCTGCTCTGATTGGCTGACAGTGAGCTCAGCGTCCTGATGGAAAACTCCATTTTATGTCGCGTTTGTTTGTTTGTGCATTCATGGGAAAATGGAGGACTCACTCACTGACCGCTAAACGATTCAAACCGCCTCAGTATGAGCCACAAAGGCCGATGAAGTGAGGCAGATCACGGCTGACAGCGGCTCGGCGGCTGGGTGGAGACCGCCAGCCGACATTTACACCTGTTATACTGCAGCCAAATCGCGGCACGGCGCCGGTTTAACGGCCTCGTTTCGACGCTCGGCGGCGGGCAGAGGAGCAGAAGGGTCGGCTCTCACCGTAGGCGGGTCCCAGCTCGATGATGTCCGCCATTTTGTGGATGAGGGCAGGATGCGGCGGGAGAAGAGCACAGAGACGGAGAGGACACGGACCAACGACCGGCCGCCGTCACTTCACATCCAGACAGCGGCGACGAGGAGAGAAATCACCGAAAACACGCCGCGGATCCCGGAGACGAAGCCTTCATGTGTCCGCGGGCGGAGCCGTCGTCCTCGGTGAGTCGGTGCTCGGTGCGCAGTGATGCTCGCGCTCGGATGCAGGGAGGCTGCGCGGAGGAGCTCGCGATGAGACTGGACGGAGATCGTCTGTGGAGGTGATGACTCACTCTGAGGTGGTCGCCATGTTTGTAGTCCTCTGCTCTCCATCACACGGACTACATTCCTGAAAGGAAGTTATTAACCTTACACGATTAAAACCTTTTATTGAAAATTAAATGAACACACTTTGTTTTATTGTAAAATTCATCATGACTTCATTCAGAAACATGATTGGTTGATTTAATGTGCATACATTATTAGAACAGCTGTGACAATAAAACATGATTTGGTTTGAGAACGTTGAAGTGAACATTAATATTGAGTATGTCCGCCTTCTGCAGCAGTTAAAGCAGCACACCTCTCAATAATATTTATATTATTTTGTTAACTTAACTGACTTCCATGCCGAAGGCTTTCCTCTGAACGTGCTCTGTGGTCCGGACTGAGTCCATCATATTCAGTGTTTGAATGATTCCTCCTGTCACAGGTGGTTCAGACAACAGAAGAATGTTGATGGGAAATAAATCCAGGCCTCTAAGATAACTCCCAGATCAATGTTATGGTATACTTTCTTACCCATGATGCATCAGTGTTCACTCAGTCTCCCTCTGTGTTTTATATCTGTCCTCCTCCCTTCGTCCAACGTTCAATCTGCAAACAGCTCTTCATCCTGATCTCCTTCTGTCCGTTTCAGGTGATTGTCCTTCAGTGATGTTTCTTTGCTGTTGCACCATCAGTCACTGTGGCGTTGATTTCATCACACACTTCTTATGAGGTCTTTCTTCAGCCCTTAAGACTGAGAACTTTGAGATGCTGTCAGAAAGTTTCTTCTGGTTCTGGTGTGATCGATGAGATCACGGAGGCCTGAAGTGACTTTACGGTCTTTGGACTGTCTGAGGACAAATGAGCTGAATCTCCTCATGATGGATCTGTGCTGGTCCACATCGTGATGGATCTGTTCTGGTCCACATCGTGATGGATCTGTGCTGGTCCACATCGTGATGGATCTGTTCTGGTCCACATCGTGATGGATCTGTGCTGGTCCACATCGTGATGGATCTGTGCTGGTCCACATCGTGATGGATCTGTTCTGGTCCACATCGTGATGGATCTGTGCTGGTCCACATCGTGATGGATCTGTGCTGGTCCACATCGTGATGGATCTGTGCTGGTCCACATCGTGATGGATCTGTGCTGTTTTCTTAATGAAAAATTCAACAAAAGCTCAAACTTCTTCAGCGTGCCAGGTGTTCGTCCATGATTAGTCATGACTTTGAATGTGACACGGTCAGAGGAGGTAAAATAAACACTTCAACTCTGGAAGAGTAGTGCGGATCAGCAGAACCACGTTAACACCCAGGCGGTTCTGGTTCTGCAGATGCCTCCTTTTCACCTTCACTGTAGCTATGTGTCTTATTTATGTAGCATCAGTTCATATATCAGGAGTCTCAGACACTCACAGAGCCTTAAAACATGATTCATGACTTTTGCAGATGAAGACTGTATTTCATGAGCCAGGGCAGCTTTGTCCTCAGAAATGTGATCAGAGTGAGACGTCATCCATCCTCACCTTCACTGGAGTGGTCCTTGCGGGAGCGGAGACCCCGCCCCCTGCTGCGTCATCACAGTGTTAGATAACAAACAGGAAATGTACTTATATGTACATTAAGGTGATCGATCATCTCATCAGCTGACAGACAGGAAGTCACGCATGGTGAAGGACAGTTAACAGGAAGTTGTTCTGATCTTTGTTTACAGTGTTCATGTGCTGCGTCTCTTCTGATTGGTTCATGATGACACAACTTTTATACTTTGCTCCTCTCTGTCTGAGAGCAGCTGTTTACCTGGACAGGTAAGAATCAAAGTAATTAACGAGCAGCATATCAGGTCTAATCAAGGTGAACTTTGACCCCGTCTGGATCACAAGGTCACATCAGAACAGGCTGATTCTCATTGGTCAGTTGAAGGGAGGATTTGATGAGTCGTGATCAGCTGGAGCCAACCGACCTCGCTAACACATGGAGGACCAATGGGAACAACATACATGTTCTGTGGACTTTACACGGGTCACGCTGGGTCATGAACACGTCTGAAGGGGTCTGACATAATCTGACTTTATTCTGAAGCTGATGCCTGGATCAGAACTTCACTCCAGAACCAGAACCTGACCTGTAGATCCAGAGACGGCATCCAGACCAGCACGGACTCAGGTACTGACACAAGAATCCTGCTAAAGAGGTTAGCCTAGCAGCTTCTCCCAGATGGTTCTGTGTAACAGTTCTAGACCCTCGGCTGTCCTCGTCCTCCGTCAGGTTTGAAGTCGTCATGTCGGACTCCAGCAGAACTGCTGATGATGCGAGGGCCGCATTCCAGTCCTGTAAAAGTCGTGATCCGAAAGACCAGGTTCAGTTCTATGACAGCTGGGCAGAGAACTATGAAGAGGTCAGTCCAAAGAAGCTGGTTCTGTTCAGGTTTTGCTTTAACATCTTTATTCATGTCTGCAGCTCTGTCCGCCTCTTTTGGCTCCTGGTTTTGGTTCTGAACAGGTTTAACATTTCTTCACAGGATCACAACCTGACGAGTTACCGCGCACCAGACCTGGCAGTAAACTTCCTGTCTGATCACTTCTCTGGGAATCCGGAAGATGCTCTGGTTCTGGACGTGGCCTGTGGGTCAGGATGGGTTGCTAGAGTGGTGAGACCATTTGAAAGTCCAGTTTAAAGAGTCAGTGTGTTGGGCTGAAACAAACTTTATTTTGGAGGTCCAATGTCGATAAAATGCTTTAAAGTCACAGCTCACAGCTAACTCTGAAGCCAATTGTATTTCCTGTTTACATTCCCTGCAGCATGATGGGAACTGTAGTTATTAAATGTGTGTGTGTGTGTGTGTGTGTGTGTGTGTGTGCAGATGGTCAAACTGGGCTTCAGGCTCTTTGTGGGAGTGGATGGCAGTAAAGGCATGCTGGAACAAGCTGCTCAGACCGGCCTCTATCAGGACCTCAAACTGGCTTTACTGGGACCAGAACCACTGCCGGCACCGCCTGGTACGCTACACACACACCTGTTGTTAGGAAACACCTGTAACGCTGTCCAATCAAGAGCAATCAACAATGTAAGCAGGAAGTCACTGTAGCATCGGGCTAGCAGACCTTTCAAAATAAAAGACAAATGTGTGTAAATGTGTTGGTGTCCATGGAAACAAGCGTTGTCTCAAAAACGGTTTATTTCAGGATTTTAATGAATTTTAATGAATTCCATCATTAAAGCTGACCGATCATCAGCCTCTGTCTCTGTGAACAAGCTGCAGTTCCTCTAACGTCCACCTGAGGCTGGCTGCAGAAGTGAGTCAGTCTCCATAAGTCCCCATGTTAGACAGCAGAAATAAACATGTTTACAGCCTGGTACAAAAACAGTTTTGGTCTCTGTAGCTAATTTCCCCGTTCATGACAACTGTACTGAGGGTGAATTTATATACAACTCACCTGTTCACATTATATTAAGGCTTAAAGTTATGCAGGACTCAGAGCGTGACGCTTTGATGGACAGGTGGGCGTGGTCATTCAGCCCGCCTCAGGTCAGCTGATTTATGAATTAGCCTGGAGGAGGAAGAACAACGTGACTACGTCCATTGTTTATCTGGTCAATGATCCTGATGAAGAAACAAACGACCACGATCATTTCAGCAGAATTTTATTGATTTATTATCAGCAGGAAATGCCACGCAGAGCGTCAGCTCTGCAGCAGCCATCAGTGAATCACAGGAAATGAATTTTCACAATAAAATGTTGAAATAGTGTCAGCTGAAAACAGGAAACAGGAAGTCAGTTTGTTTATGAGTGGACTGCTGCTCTGCTGGACTTCCTGTACAGGTAGACGTTTCCTGTGATGTAGCGCTCCTCCTCCTGCTCCTCCTGGACTCTGTCAGCGGTCACATGTGGGTCCTCCATGTATCTGTGGACCTGTTGGACTCCGACCAGACTCCACAGTCCGTCCTCCTCCATCAGCTGCAGCTCTCTCTCCAGATCCTTCTTGTATCTGTCTGATGATGTCGCTCTGTGGTCGCCTCTGGACATGCACACCAAACCTCCTGCACACACGCACACACGCACACACGCACTGTCTGTCTGAATGAAGTGACAGCAGAGGCTAACAGTCATGCTAACGGTTGTTAACCTGGTTTGGCGGCGTTGCAGAGCTCCCTGACGACCCTGATCGGAGCGAAACCATCATCCAGAGCACCGACCATGATCACCACATCAAACATGTCTGAAACCACAGAAGAAGAACAACAACGCTTGTTTCCATGGACACCAACACATTTACACACATTTGTCTTTTATTTTGAAAGGTCTGCTAGCCCGATGCTACAGTGACTTCCTGCTTACATTGTTGATTGCTCTTGATTGGACAGCGTTACAGGTGTTTCCTAACAACAGGTGTGTGTGTAGCGTACCAGGCGGTGCCGGCAGTGGTTCTGGTCCCAGTAAAGCCAGTTTGAGGTCCTGATAGAGGCCGGTCTGAGCAGCTTGTTCCAGCATGCCTTTACTGCCATCCACTCCCACAAAGAGCCTGAAGCCCAGTTTGACCATCTGCACACACACACACACACACACACACACATTTAATAACTGTTAGCTTCAGAGTTAGCTGTGAGCTACAACTTAAATTTCTAACTTCACATGTAATCAGATAGCATCCCTTAGCATTAGCTGAATTAGCATGCTAAAGTAGCTAACCACTAATTAACTGCTGCTAACTGAATCTTCCATTTGCATGCTAACAGAACCAGGCTCAGCAGCCGGACCGGGCTGGAGCACCAAGGTAATTGACAGACTTCATGATAGAAACATTGATCAGTAGCAGGAGAGCTAAAGCTAATATAACAAAGCTAATAAATATAACAATAGTGATTATATCATCACTGATTAAATCATCAGGAAGTGATGTCACACTGAAGTGCAATGTTTGGTAAAAATCATTGGCCACACAGCAACGTACTTCCTGTTGCACCTCCTTCCTGTTTGAATTTGAGATTCCGTGTGGACATTCATGGTCGCAGAGGATGAACTTTACTCCTCAGTGTGATCTGTACCATGCTGCAGAACATTTTAACACGGGACCTGCACACGCGTCTCTACATGATTATGTCTGTCTGCTTTCTACTTTAAAGACGTTTTGGCTCACCTGTTCAGCAGCCAGTCCAGAACCACAGGCCACGTCCAGAACTTGAACCTCCTCACGGTTCCCAGAGATGTGATTGTTCAGGAAATCTACGGCGTGATGTGTCGCTCTGTAGTTAATTAGCTTTGTATCCTGTTCGTGTAACATCAATACAACATTCAGACAACCTTATCATACTTTACCTCGTGTTTTTGTAGCACTGAATTATCTAAAGCTCCCTGTGCTGTAAGAAATGTGACACCTGAACCGTGCATTACACGCGATAAAGGATGTCACATGACCACAGACTGACTCAGTTCAGCATCACTAAAACAGACAATCACAGAGTTTGTCAAACTGTGGAATAAAAGAAATGAAGCACAGAGGTGGTTCTGTTGTCGGCATGCAGTGCCTCCGCGTCACGGTGTCAAAGTGTTAAAGTTCAAACAGATGTTCGTGTCCACTGACCTGATTGTACGTTAGCGCCCACCTGTCGTAAAACATGATCGTCTGCTGTAATTTGTCACTTTCACAGAACTGAAAGAGAGTAAACACGTCATCCCGAGTTCTGCTGCAGTCTGACATGATGAGACGAGACAACCTGATGGAGGAGAGACAACGTGTTCAAACCAACATGAATGTTTGTATCACAGCCCAATCTTCTTCTGGACTCACCTGTGTGTTCAGGTAGATCAGGTGGATCAGCGGAGGTGTGTTGGAGGACTGAAGGTGGAAGCAGGTTTATAAAGGAAGAGTGAATCTATCAGTCCTGACTGCCTGGTATAACTGGTATAACCTGCTTCAGGTGTCTCACTCTTCCCTTTACCTGTGAGATGCAATCAGAATGTGAGCCAACCACCAATAAACGGGTCTACACAGGCTTCGAGAGACTCAAGAATGTATTTTTTAGGGCGGGGAGGTCCAGCCCTTCCTGAAATGTCTTGACAGTCTTCATTCACTGCCAGAGGGATTTCAGCCAACTGGCTTGAAGTTACCAGAGAAACAAGCTGAGATGCCTCAACTCCTCGACTCAACAACAGTGTTGTGGTTCTAAATCAGGGTCAGTCAATTCTATATATATATATAGAAGCAGCATTGTCATTGTATCAGCGTCTGTACTGTGTGGAGTCAACGACTCAAATCAAACAGAGAAAGATAGAATTCATCGTCATGGCAACAATATTTATTTTCAGTGACACGTGGACTCTGGAGAGCTGAATACAATAATAAATAATACATCTAATAAATAATAAAAGTCAAAGCAGAGTAAATTTGACATTCAGCTCAGAATTATAAATAAAAAGTACTTTATAATAAGTTATTGGCTGACTTGATTCAGTGAAGGCCCGCCCTACCCTGCCTGTGATTGGCTGACATTCTTGCCCTCAGCTTGACCAATCTCAGTCCTCCTCATGGCCCAAACCCAACCAACTCGAACTCTCGATGGTAAGAGTACTGGCCAATCAGACACAGGTAGGATGTCCCTGTAGCTGATCAGAAAAAAGAGTAGGTCTGAACAAAACTCAGTGATGTGTTGGTTCCACTCAGGACAGAGAACGGGTCTGCAGTCCATCAGGCAGACCTCACCGTCCAATCAGCCTCTGTTCTGTTCTTAATTAGTTCTCAGTGACAGAGACGTTTTAGTAACCATGGATAAACATTGAAACAAACTAACTGTGGTCTTCAGTTTTAGGTCAAACCCTTTTTAACACGATGCTGACCTTCATCTCCTGATGACTCACAGACAATACGTGGTTCAGTATTTCCTGTTTTATTCTGGTTCTTGTGTTTCTTGCCTGTGTTCGTTGTCGGGTTAGTTTCACCGTGTCTTGATGTCGTGCTTCAGTGGTTTTAGGGTCAGTTTGTTGTCAGCTCTTGTCTGTTTTTCTGGATTTCACCTTTCCTTTTACATTTTCACCCTGTGAGTTTGTTCATTTTTTTGGGTGGCACAAACTCGCCTACTGTAGCGTTGATTTTATTAAACAAAGGTGAAGCTGCAGACTGGACATTGAATCAGGTCATGCATACCCTAAGAGATGACGCATCCATGAACCTGAGACTGGACCTGGTGGATATGGCAGTGTGGGTAGGTCCAAGGCGATGACGTGGACGCTGCTGTCCTCTGCATGGATGCTGTGACTGGGGAAGTTACAATAAATAGCAGTGAGGCTGAAAATGTGTTGACAGATAGAGAGAAATGAGTTCTCAGAAAAAAAGGAGGAAGTCAGAAAGTGGCTTCATCGTTTCACAATCGGTCTGTCTGTCGGTTGGGCATTCGGTTCATTTTTTCAACACAACTTACCAGAAGACGAAGGATGGCGGTCTGGGTCTTTGTGGTCTTCACGGTCCTGCTGACAGGTAAGACTGAAGCAGGATTCATGGTGTTCTTCATGAGAAAACAAATCAGATCAACTCAAATTTAAATTCAGGACTTTGTTTCTCTTTATTCACATTAACGTGTCCTCATTGTCTCTTACTGAACATGAATTGTATCACACTTTTTAATGTTTTTATTTAGCTTATTTTACGCCGCGTTTCTACACTAACTTTTAATAACTAAATTTCAACATTTGTTAAACTGCAGTTACAAAAACAATCTGAATGTCATTTCAGAAACAAGAAAAATACTGTGAATAAATAAATAGTGATGTCACAGTACGAAAATGTTTCTGTTGGCAGAATATTTAAAAAATGTTACAACATTTGTGTAGATAAAGAATTCATGTTTGAATTTAAAGTTACACACTGATTAGATTTTCATCAAACCCAGAGAAAAGGTTTGTTTGTATCAACATAAACATTTCTACAATGAAGCACATATTTAGACAGACAGACATGATGTATGTCTGACTATAAAAGGACAAGCTGCGGGTTGTGTCCATGTTTATTTTCACTGCGTGGTTGCTGACTGGCACTTCAGTCCTTCCTTGCTGTAAAACACAAACAAACGGATGTCTGTCTGTTTGTGGACATGATGACATATCTTAAGTCAGAAAGTTACAGTGCCCATGAAAAGACCACAAACAGACAAACGACAGGGCTGTCAATGTACCAGACTTCAGTCCACAGACAGAATCACTGAACAGTTTTATTCATCTGCTGTTTGAATTCAGGTGCTGTGGGTCAACAGGTGAAGTATCCACCTCCTGTCTGTGCTGTGAAGGGCTCGACCGTCACCCTCCCCTGCACCTTTGAACCAGTAAAGTCCTACAAACTGGATGGGAAAGAAGTTTCTACAAAGATCGTCAGAGTCCGCTGGTGTCAGAACCATGAGATTTGTCAGGGCTCAACTCCGTCTGTGTACGACAGTGATTCAACGAACAACAACCCTCGTTATAAATACCTCGGAGACAAGACGGGAGACTGCACGCTACAGATCACAGATATACAGACGGAAGACAGCAAGACGTTTCGATTCAGAATGGAAGCTGAGCACGGAGGAGGACATTTTACTGGACGATCAGGAGTGGAAGTCACCGTCACTGGTAAAAGCATCATATCATATTAATATATGTGTTCATGTTGATTGTAGGAGCAAGGGTTGTATTTGTTTGTATTGTATTTGGGTTGCATGCCTTGTCACTCAGTCACCAGTAGGAGGGTGTATGTGTGTGTGTGGGTTTGTGTAGAAATGGGTGTGTGTGTGCATCACCAGGGCATAGTGGTAGTGATTTAAATAGTAATAGTAATAGTAGTAATTAGTAGTAATAGCAGTAATTTAAATCACCTGTACCGGTTTGTAGTTTTTTGTTGGGGGTGAGTCGGTGCTATGATTTTCTGTTGACTCCAAAGTACATAAAGTACATAAAGTACATAAAATACATAAAATACATAAAGTACATCAGTGAAACAATCCAAAGCAGCTACGGACGGATGTTTGGTTTGTACGTACACATCGGACAGATCACCCTACAGACTACACTGATGGTGGTGTTGGTGTTGATGATGATGGTGGTGTTGATGATGATGGTGGTGTTGGTGTTGATGGTGGTGTTGGTGTTGATGGTGGTGTTGATGTTGGTGGTGGTGTTGATGTTGATGGTGGTGTTGATGTTGGTGTTGATGGTGGTGTTGATGTTGATGTTAATGGTGGTGTTGATGTTGATGGTGGTGTTGATGATGATGGTGGTGTTGATGTTGGTGTTGATGGTGGTGTTGATGTTGATGGTGGTGTTGATGATGATGGTGGTGTTGATGTTGGTGTTGATGGTGGTGTTGATGTTGATGGTGGTGTTGATGTTGGTGTTGATGTTGATGGTGGTGTTGGTGTTGATGTTGATGGTGGTGTTGATGGTGGTGTTGATGATGATGGTGGTGTTGATGGTGGTGTTGATGTTGATGGTGGTGTTGATGTTGATGTTAATGGTGGTGTTGATGTTGATGGTGGTGTTGATGATGATGGTGGTGTTGATGTTGGTGTTGATGGTGGTGTTGATGTTGATGGTGGTGTTGATGTTGATGGTGGTGTTGATGATGATGGTGGTGTTGGTGTTGATGGTGGTGTTGGTGTTGATGGTGGTGTTGATGTTGGTGTTGATGGTGGTGTTGGTGTTGATGTTGATGGTGGTGTTGGTGTTGATGGTGGTGTTGATGTTGGTGTTGGTGTTGATGGTGGTGTTGATGATGATGGTGGTGGTGATGTTGATGGTGGTGTTGATGTTGATGTTGATGTTGATGGTGGTGTTGGTGTTGATGTTGATGGTGGTGTTGATGTTGGTGTTGGTGTTGATGGTGGTGTTGGTGTTGATGGTGGTGTTGGTGTTGATGGTGGTGTTGATGATGATGGTGGTGTTGGTGTTGATGGTGGTGTTGATGATGATGGTGGTGTTGATGTTGATGGTGGTGTTGATGGTGGTGTTGATGATGATGGTGGTGTTGGTGTTGATGGTGGTGTTGGTGTTGATGGTGGTGTTGATGATGATGGTGGTGTTGATGATGATGGTGGTGTTGATGTTGGTGTTGATGGTGGTGTTGATGATGATGGTGGTGTTGATGTTGATGGTGGTGTTGATGTTGATGTTAATGGTGGTGTTGATGTTGATGGTGGTGTTGATGATGATGGTGGTGTTGATGTTGGTGTTGATGGTGGTGTTGATGTTGATGGTGGTGTTGATGTTGATGGTGGTGTTGATGATGATGGTGGTGTTGATGTTGGTGTTGATGGTGGTGTTGATGTTGATGGTGGTGTTGATGTTGGTGTTGATGTTGATGTTGATGGTCGTGTTGGTGTTGATGGTGGTGTTGATGTTGATGGTGGTGTTGATGGTGGTGTTGGTGTTGATGGTGGTGTTGATGATGATGGTGGTGTTGGTGTTGATGGTGGTGTTGATGTTGATGGTGGTGTTGATGTTGATGGTGGTGTTGATGATGATGGTGGTGTTGATGTTGGTGTTGATGGTGGTGTTGATGTTGATGGTGGTGTTGATGTTGGTGTTGATGTTGATGGTGGTGTTGGTGTTGATGTTGATGGTGGTGTTGATGGTGGTGTTGATGATGATGGTGGGTGTTGATGGTGGTGTTGATGTTGATGGTGGTGTTGATGTTGATGGTGGTGTTGATGATGATGGTGGTGTTGGTGTTGATGGTGGTGTTGATGTTGATGGTGGTGTTGGTGTTGATGATGATGGTGGTGTTGATGGTGGCGTTGATGTTGATGGTGGTGTTGATTCATTATATTATGGTGTATACTTCATTATTAATAACAATCCAATAATAATGAAACTTTTCAATGTGTTTCAGACTCTGTCCAGCTGAACATTAACGGCCCCACAGGAGACTTCAGAGCAGGTGAAGCGGTCACTCTGTCCTGCACTGCTCGCTGCACTTTCCACCAACTGGAGGTCACCTGGGTCAAAAATGGCCACGCCCTCTCAGAGAATGGCCCCGCCCTTCAGCTCAGCTCTCTGACTGCAAAGGATTCTGGGAACTACACCTGTGGTTTGAAGAAGAGTGCCGACAGACGTTCTCTGCCGTACAGGCTGCACGTGGAGCCTGGAGACCAAGGTCGGTTTGATCATTTTATGACTATAGGGTTCTATCTGTATTTTTATCAGAGAATAAAACATTTTATTTATGAAGTACAAAACTCATAAAAACAACCTGAGACGTTGATAGGTGTAATCCCACAGGTTCCTCTGTCAACGTCCTCTTCGCTCTCATGTCCTCTGCCATTATGTCTATAGAAGCCGCTGAGCCCGTCAAGAAACAGCTTCTCACGATAACACCAAATCAAACCTGTTGCAAAACACGCCATATATATTGATACGTTGTGGTATTAGCTGGCTAACATTAGCTTGCTAGCTAATATATTTATATATATATATAAACTCTGTCTTGTGTGTATTACATGATTCAGACTCTCAGGGCTGAGCTAACAGCAGCTAACAGACTGAGCTAACATGAGCTAACAGCAGCTAACAGACTGAGCTAACATGAGCTAACAGCAGCTAACAGACTGAGCTAACATGAGCTAACAGCAGCTCCAGCTGTCAGCAGTTTACTTCACTGTCCATCATAAACTCTGTAAATCACAGAGAGTTGAGGCGGAGCAGCCGGAGGACATCAGAGGGAAAACCAGGAAACATTTTCTCCATAAAATCTGATCCAGTTTCACCAGAATCAGTGAAATAGTTGGTGTGTGTGACTTAGTGCCGTAAAGCGTTACGTACTTCTCCCGACCCGGAGCCCAAAGTTACATAGTGTGAGAACAGACGTACGACTGACAGAGACACCGTTCACCTGATCACAGGTCACCTGATCACAGGTCACCTGATCACAGGTCACCTGATCACAGGTCAGTGTGGATCAACAGGATGATCATATGACCTCACTTCATCAAATAAATTATTTTACAGAAAAGAGAGACGTGACTGTGACCCTGATCATCGGTGTAGTGTTTGGTCTCCTGCTGGCTCTCGTCATTTCGGTCGTCTTCATCATTAAAAGGTACGTTGGTACTTTGACTGACTGAGTGTTAATGACATGTTGAATCATACACACTGGTTATCCGTCATATTTTAACATGTCAGTACTTCAGGTCTGACTTTCTTTATTTTAATGTTTCATTTTGTCGATTAACAGGAAGTGGACTGCTGCACATAGAGCTCAGAGAGCTGTGGGAGGTGACGTGGAAAAAAAGGTGACAAACACTTCATATTTATTTTAAGAGTGGATGAGCTGCATTAACCAACAACAATCTGATCTGTAACAGCCATGATATTCAGACCCTTCATACATGTACATATATATATTCCTGTCTCCATGTTTGTGTTATTATATTCATACTGATCTGTAGTTTTTTGTTGGATGGTGAATAAACGTGTGTGTGTGTGTGTGTCTTGTCGTCTTCATTGTGTCTTCCTCTTTGAGCATCCTGTCTACAGTAACATCATGTCGCCTGCTCAGCAGGGAGGCGGCGACCGACAGGAAGTCAGCCAAGCTGTGGAGGAAGTCAGCTACGCCTCGGTCCAGTTCACACACAAGAACCACAACAGGTACTGTGCACTGTGTGTGTACCTGTTAAACACCTGTGTGTGTGTACCTGTTAGACACCTGTGTGTGTGTGTGTGTGTGTGTACCTGTTAAACACCTGTGTGTGTGTACCTGTTAGACACCTGTGTGTGTGTGTGTGTGTGTGTGTACCTGTTAAACACTTGTGTGTGTGTGTGTGTGTGTGTTCTTTCTTCAGACGAGCGGAGGAGGAAGTTGACTCCATCATCTACAGTTCAGTGGCCGTCAGAAGATGAGGTCACATGATGTAAACAGGAAGTGACATGCAGCGTTTCTCTGTCGTTAGCATAGTAGCATGCTAATGTTCTGTTCACAGTGTGAATGGATGAATTCCCAGCAGTCTTTGCTTGATCATGTGACACTATTTTAACAGCTAATATGGTAACCACAGTTTTCTACACAACCTTCATGGACCTCCTCTACCCATGAGCCTCAGCAGCCATCACCATGGAGACGCCTCCCTGTAACGCTGCAACGTCAAAGCTGAATGATACAAAACGCCTGAAGTTTGAAGCTCTCTGATTGGACGATTGTTGTTATGAGACTAATATTTATTGTTTGATGATAAAATGACTGAGGTTTGTTTGAAATGTAGCATGTCAATAAAGATTCATTCAAATGAGGTCAACGAGTCGTGGTGTGTGTGGACAGGCGACAGGAAACGTTCAGGAATTTACCACGAAAGAAGAAAAAAAGAGGAAGTGAGTTTGTTTCAACATGCTGAAACTCTGATTCCTCTTTTCCCTGCACAGATGGAAACAAATCAAATGTTTGAACAAACTTTCTGCTTAATGAGTCAAATCATGATGAGTCACATGACCTCGTCTTCACACTTAAATATGGAAGAGTTTATTATCACTGAGTGACTCAGCTGACTGACACAGAGCTGACCGTCCAGCTAAATGTGGAAAAAAAAAAAAAATATATATATATATATATATATATATGTATATATTTTCATATATTTCATCATATTATTATTTACACATATTTTTAATTCAACTGTAACATAAATTAAATTAAATAAGTGATTTTATTTTGTTAAATTATTTTGGTAGTCAAGTCGAGCTTCACTTCCGGCGTGAGAGGTCACCTCACCGGTTGAAGATGGCGGCGCCCGCCGAGTTGTTTTGCTGGGAAGGAGACTGGGGCTTACCGTCCGTCGACACCGACTGTCTGGTGGTTCTGGTGAGTGTCCGTCCACACCGGACCGCGCACCGGTCTCGGTCCGTCTGTCGGTCAGTCACGCGCAGAAACCCGCGTTAAATGACGCGGGAACAGCTGCTATGTTAGCGTTAGCATGCTAACGACTAACCGAACGTCAGCCAGCACGAGGACATTTTCCCGGGTAAATGGTGACGCACCTGATCTATGATGACCGGATCAGCTGACAGGCTGATCGATCAGTGTATCGATCAACCGATCAATCGATTCACTGCTGTGATGACGTTCAAACGTTGTGACGTCACGGGGAACGTGTATTATGTAAACTGACGTAATAAGTCGACTTGTCACGAGGTGTCATTGTCGAGCTGTTGATGGCAAAGGTCACATGACAAGTTACTGAGACTGACGTTGTGGTACAGTGTGTGTGTGTGTGTGTGTGTGTGTGTGTGTGTTCTTCATCTGTCCACCAGATGGCGCTGTCTGAGCGTTCTGTGTGTGTTCTGATGACAGAACCTTCTCCTCCTCAAGGTTCCTGTTCAGACCAGAACTACTCCCAGAACAGCTCCAAGTTCAGAGTTCAGTGTCAGGCTGCTCGAGAACCAGAACCTGTGATGCTGTTTTGGTCTGTTCTCAACCAGGAGCATTCCAGGAATGTTCCAGGAGCATTCCAGGAATGTTCAAGGAGCATGCAAAAGTTTACAATGGGTGTGTATTGGTAGAATGTTCCAGAGCTCGAGTGGAGAGGGAGAGAAACATTTGTCAAAAATACATTTGCAAACGGCTCTCGTGGCCACAAATGTCACTCCACAGAAATAATTTCTACATAGAAACGTAGGAAAATTGGTGGGCTACGCAGCGATGTCACTGCTGAAGCTGTCAGACTTCTAGTTTTGGCGGGAGACGCACTGATGCGCCAGGATCACCCACCGACAGCCCCATCTACTCCCATGTAAACCGGAGAGGAGCACGGGGCACCTGTTCTTTCTCTCTCTCCCCAGGTCACATGTTTTAACTTCACACACTGAAATTGGGCATTCACATGGTCGACAAGATGAGGATGCTCACGGTCATTTGGGCTTTTTGATACCACCTACCGTTTGGCATTAGTGTCCACTAGTTGGAGGGGGTTCATTTAGAGACTTTCTGTGTCTCTCAGCAGTCACTCACACACAGACAGAGCACAGCTGCAGTTCATTACTCTGACCTGCAGCTGACCCTGGTTGCTTGGCAACCTCAAGCCTGCCTTTGACTGACTTTGTTGAAGTCTGTGTGCTGCTGCAGGGTCAGTAATAATGTGTCACACACTCTCAGTTTATTTACACAGTTTAGAGTCTCACCTACATGTCTACATTTACTGAGAATGTCCCCTTAAATTTTCAACACAGTTTAGACTTATTAATAATATAATCACATCCTGAAGACACAATGTGGAAATACTAATATAAATACATTCAATAATATCTCTCTCTATATACATTAACATAAATACATATATATAAATATCGGAGAGTTTGACGTCTAATCAGTTTTTATGTCAGGAAGTTTAAAAAGGTTTCAGAAGCTGTCGCTCATTAAACTATCTGAACCAAAATAAAACATTAAAACATTTGATGCAGAACTATTGAATATTTAACAGTTACAGCCTGCTGTGATGTCACGTCATGTTTTAATAATTGGCTCTGGTGACGATGGATCAGCTGATTTTCCGTCTGCCATGTCATGAAGGCTTGTCTTGTTTCCGTGGTTAAACTGGGCTGAAAAACTGTTTGTGACCACCCACAATGCACTGGTGCAGCAAACAGACATGTTTCCATGACTGATGTGGTCCTGACAGTCTGCAGACAGACAGCAGCCTGCAGACCGCGCTCAGGGCTCACAGCGCACTGACTGATTAACCTTGACTCAAACATGTTTACGTTGGAGCTACAACTGAGCGCGCTCAGTAGCAGCAGCAGCAGCAGCAGTGCAGTCTGGGTAACTGTGGAGCGGTTGGAAAAGTGTGTCGAAGCAGCATTTTTCCAAACCACAAACCGAACCTGAAAAAAACCTGCTGGAAACCTCCAAAGACTGAGACTGAGTCACCAAGACCAAGACCTGGACGAGGACCCGGAGCAGACAGACTGTCTGTCTGTCTGTTGGTTGTTAAAGTTCTGGTTCCAGATGTCCTCAGTCTCTAACAGCTGGCCTGGTTCAGTCCTGGCCTGTCCTCGTTGTCCTCTGTCCACGCGTTCATTCATAAACTCAGACGGAAAATGTGAGGTCATGTGACATCCAGCGACTGCTGTGATTGGACACTGTGACGCCTGAAGTTTGTTCATATTTCTAAATCTGACTGATGAAGACACACAGAGTGTTAAACAGACTGTGTGTGTGTGTGTCACTGTGACAGACACACACACACTCTCACTCTCAGTGGAACAAACGTCTTCACTCTGGTTTTATGAGGAAAGTCTCATTGGTGTTTCTGGTTGTAAAAGTTGAATGAAGCTTTTCTTCCAGACGTCTGAGTCAGAGAGAAACGTTCCACTGAGACACACACACACACGTGGGCGAATTAGCATCAGCCTCTACAGTAACAGAACCTCTGAACCAGCAGTGTCCAGTCTCTGATCTTGGTTCCTGTCAGAACACGTGCAGCAGCATTCTGAATTAGCTGCAAAGTCCTCAGAGACTTATTGGGGCAGCCTGATAATAGAGAGTTACAGTAGTCCAGACTAGAAGGAACAAATGCATGGACTAGTTTTTCTGCATCCGCTTGGGACAGGATGCGTCTGATTTTGGTAATGTTGCGTAAGTGGAAGAATGCAGTCTTTGAAATTTGTTTTATGTGGACATTAAAGGACAAAAATAACTCCAAGATTCTTTACGGTGGAGCTGGAGGCCAGGGTGATCCCGTCTAAGGTGGCCCAGTCTCCGGAAAGAGAGTTTCTGAGGTGTTTGGGTCCAATTACAAGAACTTCAGTTTTATCTGAGTTCACCATCAGAAAATTGTAGGTCATCGAACTTTTTATATCCCTAAGGCACGCTTGCAGTTTGGCTAAATGATTGGTTTCATCAGGCTTGATTGATAAATATAATTGGGTGTCGTCAGCATAACAATGAAAATGAATGGAGTGATTCCTAATAATGTTCCCTAGAGGAAGCATATATAGACTGAATAGAAGTGGCCCTAGTACTGAACCTTGTGGGACTCCATGACAGACTTTGGTATGTATGGAGGATTCATCATTGATGTGAACAAACTGAGATCGATCTAAGAAATACGACCTAAACCAGCTTAGGGCGGTTCCTTTGATGCCAATCTGATGTTCCATGTTATGTTGTTGACATGTTGTTGATGTGTTGTTGACATGTTGTTGGTTGTTGATTGGTTGTTGATTGGTTGTTGACATGTTGTTGGTTGTTGATTGGTTGTTGATTGGTTGTTGACATGTTGTTGGTTGTTGATTGGTTGTTGACATGTTGTTGATTGGTTGTTGGTTGTTGATTGGTTGTTGACATGTTGTTGATTGGTTGTTGATTGGTTGTTGACATGTTGGTTGTTGATTGGTTGTTGATTGGTTGTTGACATGTTGTTGATTGGTTGTTGACATGTTGTTGATTGGTTGTTGGTTGTTGATTGGTTGTTGACATGTTGGTTGTTGATTGGTTGTTGGTTGTTGATTGGTTGTTGATTGGTTGTTGGTTGTTGATTGGTTATTGACATGTTGGTTGTTGATTGGTTGTTGGTTGTTGATTGGTTGTTGATTGGTTGTTGGTTGTTGATTGGTTGTTGACATGTTGGTTGTTGATTGGTTGTTGGTTGTTGATTGGTTGTTGATTGGTTGTTGGTTGTTGATTGGTTGTTGACATGTTGTTGGTTGTTGATTGGTTGTTGACATGTTGTTGGTTGTTGATTGGTTGTTGACATGTTGTTGGTTGTTGATTGGTTGTGTTGTTGTCTGTCTTCAGGCCTACGCTCAGTTTGCTGGAGCTCCTCTCAAGCTGAAAAAGATCTCAAACCCGTGGAGGAGTCCGAGTGGTGAGTGTCGACATGTTTGAAACACATGAAGAAGCTGCCTGTCTGTCTCTCACACCCACACAAATACAAATCAAATCTAATCAAATTTTATTTTTATAGCCCAAGGTCACAAAACACATTTTGCCTCTGAGGGCTTTACAATCTGTACAGCAAGTGACACTAGTTGGAGGGGGTTCATTTAGAGACTTTCTGTGTCTCTCAGCAGTCACTCACACACAGACAGAGCACAGCTGCAGTTCATTACTCTGACCTGCAGCTGACCCTGGTTGCTTGGCAACCTCAAGCCTGCCTTTGACTAACCTTGTCTAGCAGCGTAAGCAGCAGCGTAACTAACAGATGACCTGAGCCAGCACTAACTACATGCTATCAAAGAGGAAAGTCTTAAATCTACTCTTGAAGGTGGTTTGTTCCACAGGAGAGGAGCTTGATAGCTGAAAGCGTTGGCTACCAGACTCATGTTGTTTGTTTCTCACAGGTTCACTTCCTGCTCTGAGGACCAATCAGAAAGAGACACTGTCCAGGCCCTCTGACATCATCATCCACCTTAGGAAACAGGTAACCACCTCCTTCCCAGCATGCATTAGGGCTGATAAACTGCATGATAGTTAAAAACATGAAAGGGTGTGTGTGTGTGTGTGTGCGTGCGTGTTGACTGTAAACTCTGGTTTCCCAGCAGGAAGCAGCAGCACTCACATTCCAGCAGAGTGATAAAACTCTGAGGGAACGCTCAGAGAACACTCAGGGAACGCTCAGAGAATGCTCTGTTTCCTCTAACTTGTCCTCTCTTGGTGTTTCTCTGTGACATCATCACAGACTGGTTCAGTTCTGGTGTTTGTGGACCTTCTGAGCGCTTCGTGCTCGTGCCTCGTCTTCTTCCTCCTCTGGCTCTGTCCAAATACGTCGCTTCTGGCCCCAAAAACAACAAGATGGTGGCATCCGTAAATCAAACTGGAGGCTGTCTGTCTCTGACATCACACTCACGTTATGCTGTGATTGGTCAGTTGTATGGTGGTTAGGAAGTAGGCGGGGCTTAACTATTCAACTGTTCATGTTGATCAGCTGCTGCAACATCCACGATTCCCCCTAACTGCAGGTCCGGCCCGGTCACTCTATGTCTTTCAGAAATATAATGCAGACTTCGACCTATCAGCGAAGGAGGGGGCCGACAGTTTGGCGTTCATCTCTCTGATGGAGGAGAAGCTCAGGCCGGCTCTGGTGAGTCTCTGATGGTTTTGTTGACATCATTTCTCTGGACCCCTGCCCAATGTGACCAGTGATGACATGTATAGCCGCATGTCGTCATTTCACCACCGGCATGTCTCAATGTAGCAGAGGACTTGTCTGCTTCCTTCAGCCTCTCACAAATAGATCATCTTGTTGAGAGCACTACAGGCTCATTACAGACAGCACTTGACTCTATTGCACCTCTGAAAAAGAAGAATATTAAACAGAGGAGGTTAGCTCCATGGTATAACCAGCAGACTCGTAAATTAAAGCAAGTGGCACGTAATTCTGAACGCAAATGGCGTGCCACTAAACTGGAAGAATCTCGTTTAGTCTGGCAAGATAATCTTAAAACCTATAGGAAGGCTCTCCGTAATGCCAGAACAGCTTATTACTCTTCTTTAATAGAGGAAAACAAGAACAACCCCAGGTTTCTCTTCAGCACTGTAGCCAGGCTAACAGAGAACCACAGCTCTACTGACCCATCTACTCCTCTGGGTCTAACTAGTAATGACTTCATGAGCTTCTTTAATGATAAAATTGGGACTATTAGAGACAAAATACATCATGCCTCTCCTTCGACAGGCACTGATCTGCATTCTGACACAGCAAGTTTGGAATCAGCTGCAAAACCTGATACATATTTAGACTGTTTTTCTCCCATTGACCTTCATCAAATAACTTTAATAATTTCTTCATCTAACCCGTCAACCTGTCTCCTAGACCCCATCCCAACCAGGCTGCTCAAGGATGTTTTACCTCTAGTTAGCCCTTCTTTACTGGATATGATTAACCTGTCTTTATTATCAGGATATGTACCACAGTCCTTTAAAGTAGCTGCCTAGTCAGGCACAGTATTGGTTGAAGATGTAGTCACATCTCCCTTTACTGAAAACTCTACTCAAGCCTTGTGTTTGTGACTTTGGGCTGTGCAAATAAAATCTGATTCGATTTGATGACGTTTGATCATCACAGACCATTTTGGTTCTGATGGTTCTGTTCAACATTCTGTCGCAGATCTACACATTCTGGATCGAGACGAAGAATTATGTGGATGTGACCCGCCGATGGTACGCTGAGCACATGCCGTTCCCTCTGAACTTCTTCGTGCCTGGACGGATGCAGCACAGCCAGCTGGAAAAACTGCGACTGCTACGAGGAAACGAGAGCCTGGAGGCTGGAGACGAGCTGGAGAAGGAGGTGAAGACACACATTAGGATGTTCATATGTCAAGCTGCGGTGACGGAAACTAACATGACTGTAATTTGACGTCAGGAGTTTTCCAGCTCGTCACAGATCTGGTTTCCATGTGTTCAGGATGCTCGGTGAAAGGAAAAACCTCCTCTGTGTTTTTCTGTTGGAAAACTACTGAAACAACTGTGGAAAGAGGTCAGAGGTCAAGAGGCGTTCAGGGAACATCGTTAAAGAACAGTTTGTTCTGTCACCTGAATGAAGTTTGTGAAATGTCTCCGTCAACACAGAAAGCAGCTGGCTCTGTATCTTTGGAAGGTTTTCTCTGGGTCTTCATGCTCCCCTGAGGATGCATCTTTATGTTGGTGCTGAGCTCTGACCTTTGATGCAGTGTTTCTCAATCTAGCTCAGCTGTTAGTTCTTTGCCTCACTTTAACAATTTTAGTAATATTTTATTCAGATGTTTATTTTATGATTTCTTATGAAAATATATTCCATACAAAGATTATCCAGATTTTTTATCACTTCATAGAAGATGAACAACAAAGTAGTCTTCACTCAGTCCACTGTCTCTCGTGGGCTCAGTTTTGATTGTGACATGTTATGCAACCGATCCGATTGGTATCGGTATTGGCCCTGATGTTGAAGAAAATTCTAGAACGGGTATCAGCGACAATGGGCCGATCCATAGTGGCCAATCTGTCCAGTCTAATTCTATGCTGTGTCCTGTGAGTGACGTCATACGCGAGCAACACATCGTGCGGAAGCTCACATTGTTTTCAGAATGGAGCGAGTGAAAGGATCAGCTGTCTGGAACTTTTTCACACTACCTCAGCCAGCAAACTTAATGGCTACTTGCAATACCTGCGCAGTAAATGCTCAGAGGGGCGGTGGTAAAACTTCAAGTTGTAACACAATCAAGCACCTACAGAAACTTCACTCCAGGGAGATCATTGAAGTGAGTGAACAAAACGGAGGCAGGATGAAGCAGCTAACTTTGAGGGAGATGAATGAAAGAACTGAAAAATTTCCACTTTAGTGTTGGATGTTAAAAACCTTTTTGCACTTAACTAAACCATTACAAAGAACTGACTGTTGATTTTGAATGCCTGTCAAGCTTGTGAAGCGTGGTTTGTACTCTGTTTTACCACTTTACATTGTGCACAAGGCCAGACTGTAAATACAGGACATGGAGGATTATTATTCTCCCATCCGTTCTGTGATCGGTATCGGCAGATTTATGATTCCTGTGATCAGTGCTAATTGGAGCATCCCTAGTGCACAGTTATTAAATAAATAATGTAATTAGTACATTTATATCTGTTTATGGGAAAGTCTGATGTTGCCTTGCACAATAGAATGATCCCAGTCTTTTCCACACAAAGAGTCAGACCTCTGAGCTGTTTCTCTGTATCGGATTGGATCTGTATCGGCTGATACTAAACCTCAGATATCCGTATCGGAGGGGAAAAAAACATGTTGTGGCATGTTATGACGTGTCATGACGTGCTGTGACATGTCATGCTGTGTTGTTGACATGTTGTGTGTGTGTGTGTTTCAGTTGTACCGTGATGCTGCAGAGTGTATGAACTTGCTGTCCCAGCGCCTTGGCTCACACAAGTTCTTCTTCGGAGACTCGTAAGTTTGTCCACACTTCCTTTGACAACCATTACATGACTGTCTTCAGACACTCTCAGGGGTGAACTTGGTCAAATTGAACAAGTCTTTTCAGATGAGACAGATAGATCAGATACATTTGAAACCATCAGGACTGTTCATGTGTTCATGAGATTCTGGTTCTGATTATTCTCTATAGAAATCTGCATGATATCCATATCTATCTATCAGCTTTATTATATTACTGGACCATGTAACAGCAGTGTAGACTCTCTGGTCCTCATGAGTCATAGATGTCTGTTGTGACTGCAGACCATCGTCTCTGGATGCCTACGTGTTCGGTCACTTGGCGCCCATCCTCAAGTCCAAACTGCCCAATGGAAAACTGCAGCAGCACCTGAAGTCTCTTGAAAACCTGACAAACTTCTGCACCAACATCCTGCTGCTGTACTTCCCCCGAGACGGCCGAGGTGAGTACACGATCCACCAAGAGCCGAATGGTCTAACAAGGGTCATATATCACTGAATAGCCACAGATTGTCTCAGACATTAACAAGCTCCTCCACGTTGTTTTTGTTTTTCAGAGAGCTCCAGTCAGAAGACATCCTCTCAGCCTGACGGTGGAGACTTCGACCACGTCCCCAACAAACGGAGGAAGCAGTTCCTGTCAGCGCTGGTGGCTCTGGGTGCCATGCTGAGCTATGCCCTCCTGACCGGCATGGTGTCCATCCAACATGTCCAGCAGGAGGTGCTGGAGGCACCGCCAGACCTACAGACCATCGGATCCCACGAGGAGGAAGAGGGAGATGGCTGAGACGCAGGTCAACATGACAGGACTTTATGGACAGTAGTGAAAATGTTGAGGATCAGAAAATAATCAGAAAATCATCGGAGGTCAATAATCAACGTATCAGGAGAGTGTCAGCGGACAGGAAGTCGATGTTGGTGCTGGTTTATGTACAGAAATTAATTTAAAAAAGGTTTTTGTTTAACTTTTATTCATTTTTTTAAATGTTGGCTTTTTCCTTAAAGAAATAATTAAATTAATTTTTTGTCTTTTTTTAAGGACTTCCCAAATTCTAAAATCATCAACATGTTTAGAAACAGTTGACATGTTTTTTTCTGACCCGTTTCTGCCTTCAACAGAATATTCACATGATAACAACAGATAATAAATCTACAGATGGAACAAGAACATCAGTTTATTTTTCAAAGTTAATTCTGATAGCAACAACATAAAATGTTTGAACTGAAATTATTGTGTTGAGGTTAATTATTGAGGTGTGTAGTAAGTTGTGATGAAATGTTGCCGTTTGGCTTGTAGAGGGTCAAACTCTCCCTGAACAGCTTCATTCTTTTCGTAGACTCTCTCACATGTTTCTGTTTTAATATTTCAAACGCTCTCATCTCCCAGTTACACCTGAAGCAGCCAAACCTCTGGACCCACACTGATCATTTTACCTCTACATAACTGACACACAAAACCTGGAACTGCTGCTTAACCAGGCAAGCGGCACTGGTTTGTTTTTAAGGGGGGGGTCCAGCAGGGGGACGTTCACGAGCTGGAAACCGACACAACAACCTCACAAAAGATGAACGAAACAACAACATTCACATTTGGAGCTAGATGGAAACTTTAACACCCCACCCCCTCCGAGTCTCCACCCGCCCTGACCGGGTCTGGACCCCAGGGACTTACAGCTGCACATGACGCCATCACACAGGAATCTGGCCCTGGCTCCTGTTCACCCCGCTGAGTGCTGTAACGTTCCCCCTCCTGCTCAGTTTAATGAGCTGATCTGGAAGCAGTTTGTGGGGCTGAATATTTTCTGAAAAAAAAAAAAAAAACGTAACGCTTTGTGTTGTCGACACTCGCTTGTTTGACGCTGCAGGCTCGACTCAGAAAGAAGTCCCGCTGCTGTCCGAGGGTGGAGGAGGGGTTTCCTCCCTCCCCTCACCTGCTGTTACGATGTTACGTTTCTGTGGCAACGCTCCAGAGTCAGAAACAAACAAAGTGTGAGAGGCAGTCTGAAGGCAGAACCACTTCAGGTCCTGGTCTCTTTGTTCTGCTGATTTCATGTCTGTGGATTCTACAAACACACTTCCAGTTTGGACCGGTTCCCCCAGAAAACACCCAATTTAGTTTTTTACTTGGTGAGCTTCAGGAGGACCAGCAGGAGGTCCGATACAAGGACCAACAGGAGGATCAGCAGGAGGTCTGACACAAGGACCAACAGGAGGTCTGACACAAGGACCAGCAGGAAGATCAGCAGGAGGTCTCACACAAGGACCAACAGGAGGACCAGCAGGAGGTCTGACACAAGGACCAGCAGGAGGTCTGACACAAGAACCAACAGGAGGACCAGCAGGAGGTCTGACACAAGGACCAACAGGAGGACCAGCAGGAGGTCTGACACAAGGACCAACAGGAGGACCAGCAGGAGGTCTGATACAAGGACCAGCAGGAGGATCAGCAGGAGGTCTGACACAAGGACCAACAGGAGGTCTGACACAAGGACTAGCAGGAGGATCAGTAGGAGGTCTCACACAAGGACCAGCAGGAGGTCTGACACAAGGACCAGCAGGAGGTCTGACACAAGGATCAGCAGGAGGTCTGACACAAGGACCAACAGGAGGACTAACAGGAGGACCAGCAGGAGGTGCGACACAAGGACCAACAGGAGGACCAGCAGGAGGTCCCACACAAGGACCAACAGGAGGACCAGCAGGAGGTCAGACACAAGGACCAACAGGAGGACCAGCAGGAGGTCAGACACAAGGACCAACAGGAGGACCAGCAGGAGGTCCGATACAAGGACCAACAGGAGGATCAGCAGGAGGACCAGCAGGAGGTCAGACACAAGGACCAGCAGGAGGTCTGACACAAGGACCAACAGGAGGACTAACAGGAGGACCAGCAGGAGGTGCGACACAAGGACCAACAGGAGGACCAGCAGGAGGTCCCACACAAGGACCAACAGGAGGACCAGCAGGAGGTCAGACACAAGGACCAACAGGAGGACCAGCAGGAGGTCAGACACAAGGACCAACGGGAGGATCAGCAGGAGGATCAGCAGGAGGACCAGCAGGAGGTCAGACACAAGGACCAACAGGAGGATCAGCAGGAGGACCAGCAGGAGGTCAGACACAAGGACCAACAGGAGGACCAGCAGGAGATCCGACACAAGGACCAACAGGAGGATCAGCAGGAGGACCAGCAGGAGGTCTGACAGGAGGACCGACACAAGGACCAAAAGGAGGACCAGCAGGAGATCCGACACAAGGACCAACAGGAGAATCAGCAGGAGGACCAGCAGGAGGTCTGACACAAGGACCAACAGGAGGACCAGCAGGAGGTCTGACACAAGGACCAACAGGAGGACCAGCAGGAGACCCGACACAAGGTCCAACAGGAGGACCAGAAGGAGGTCCGACACAAGGTCCAACAGGAGGACTAGCAGGAGGACCAGCAGGAGGTCCGACACAAGGTCCAACAGGAGGACCAGAAGGAGGTCCCACACAAGGACCAACAGGAGGATCAGCAGGAGGACCAGCAGGAGATCCGACACAAGGACCAACAGGAGGACCAGAAGGAGATCCGACACAAGGTCCAACAGGAGGACCAGCAGGAGGACCAACAGGAAGACGGACAAGCAAGAGGATCAGTAGGAGGACCGAGAGGAGGGCCAGCAGGAGAACCGGCAGGAGGACCAGCAGGAGGACCAGCAGGAGGACCAGCAGGAGGACTGACAGGAGGTCCAACAGGAGGACCGGCAGGAGGGCCAGCAGGAGGACTGACAGGAGGTCCAACAGGAGGGCCAGCAGGAGGGCCAGCAGGATTATAGAGGAAGACCCAGAGGGTCTCTCAGCGTTTAAGATAAATAAAGTTTATTTAATCTTTAATAAACTTAAAGGTCCGGTCTGCTGGACTGCTGATTGTTAATCCTCACCTCACCCTGTCATTCCTAACATGAAGGAGAAACTACGGGGACCACAGATCATCTTTGAAAACATGAAGGTGTCGATCCAGACTCAGTCCGGTTTGTCTGCTCCTGTAGAAACATGGCCGACCTGCAGTGTCTGGAGAACAGTCTCATTGTGATGTCACAAGAGGTCTAATGTGATGATTAATGTGACACGTCGGACCTTTAACCGGTTCTTTAAACGTGTATTGCAGGCGCCACATTGGTGTGATCAGCTGCTGTCAGTGTCTGTTCTGTCTGTACTGACAGGCGACCCACTGTCAGACTGAACCAGAATCAGCTGTCGGCGCCCTGAGTCCAGACTCTCAGGTTGAAGCTTCAGCCATCCTCTCTGCTGGGTGTCTGCAGGACTGAATGGAGGTCCAGAACAAAAGCTGAATGGACCGGGTCCTGACCTCTGACCTGCTGCTGTCAACACACAGACTGATGAGGCTGTTTGCTTTTGTGATGAATTATTTGAACTATTTCCAAACTGATCTGAGTTCATCGTCTGCACGGAGAAGATTTACTGATGAAACATTTAAAGCATCAAAAATATAAAAAATGTTTTTTAACAATGGAAAAACTTTTTGACGTTTGAATGAAATCTAAATGAATAAATATTCCATTTTTATAGAAATGTAATGACAGGTTTCATTTTTATTGTTTTAATATTAAATAGAAATGAATTAATTATGATGGTGTTTTATTTCTAATTATTTAAACTGTAGTTTCAAAATAAAAGTCAGATATAAATAAATAATTAGTGTTAGTTAATTTGATGATTTCAAACTGTTTTATTGTTTTTCCGTCAGCAGAGTCTCGCGCGCTTTATGTTAATGAGCTCCTTCATCGCGCGCACGAGCCGTGTGGAGAGTTGAGCGCGCGCCAGCAGCTCTTTCAGCTGCGCTCGTGCACCGTCCGTTAGTTGGTCTCCGGTTGGTCCGGCGCTCCGCGGTCCTCTCTCCGGCTTCGCTGTCGAGTCGTGCCCGCTCTGCTCGGCAGTCTGTCGGCGTGGACTCGGTTCGTTGTCCTGGTTCTCCTCTTTCAAAGTTCGGTCTGTTCTAGCCGGTTCTCCTCCAGTTCCCCCGCTGACAGCTGCTGCTGCTGCCCGTCAGCTTGGTTCGGTTCTCCGTCTCTGTGTTTTTACGCTCCGAATTTGTCGGTTCACTTGGCTCCTGGTCCGGTTCGGTTGGCTCCTGGTCTGGTGAGGTTGGTTCCTGGTCCGGTTCCCTTCGTGTCAGACATGGGTTGGAGTGTGGTGGTCCCGGTTCTGCTGGCAGTCATCTGTGTTGGACTCCCGGACGGACCGGACATTCAAGGTAACACCGAACTAAAGAAAAAAAGTTCTGTTCGAACCAAACCTGGTGAGTCATCAGAGCCAGTGACGTCACAGAACAGTTTAAACAGTTTGATCTGGAGACACGCAGCTGGAGCATGAAAAGTAACGAAAGTATCTAAAGTAACGTCAGTTTGAGGAGCACGCGCTGAGCTGAGAGTTCGTCGCGCGACACCTGCAGGTTCATCAGAATAAATCACTGATTGGACGCTGTTGTCATGGTTACATCAGGGGACAGGAAGTGATCGATAAATGCCTCAGGTAACGTCAGTGTCATCTGCAGTAACCATGGTAACCTGCTCCTCCTCAGTGATCGACGTGCTGAGTCTCCAGGACTCCAAGCAGAGCGTGGCGGCGGTGGAGAAGCTGTCCGCCGGCCTGAGCGCGCTCGGCGACGTCTACGTGGTGTCCACGCTGAGGCTGCCGGTGAAGCTCGGAGGGGTTCTGTTCGGCCTGTACAGCAAACAGGACAACAGGAAGTACCTGGAGGTCGCCGTCATGGGGAAGATCAACAAAGGTGGTACATTTAACTGGACCAGAACCAGAACCAGAACCAGGACTGTTCAAACTCCCAGAACTTTATTTAAAGTCTTTTGTTCAGTCTGTCACTCTCTGACTCGGCCTGTCTGGTCAGGTCAGCTGCTCTCTGCTGGTTCTGGTCCTGGTTCTGGTTCTGTTGTCGTTTCATCCCGATAATAAAAAGTGCTCACCATAAACGGACCGAACCCAGAACAGACGTTTAAAGTTAATTTCCATCAGTCGTCAGTTAGCTCGTCACATTTAATATTTCTCCTTCTCCCCTAACCCTAACCCTTCTCCTCCTCCTCTTCATCCTCCTCTTCCTTCCCCTCCTCCTCTTCTTTCCCCTCCTCTTCCTTCCCCTCCTCCTCTTCTTTCCCCTCCTCTTCCTTCTCCTCCTCCTCTTCCTTCTCCTCCTCCCTCCTCCTCCTCCTCTTCCTCCTCCTCTTCCTTCTCCTCCTCCCTCCTCCTACTCCTCTTCCTTCTCCTTCTCCTCCTCATCTTCCTTCTCCTCCTCCTCCTTTTCCTTCCCCCCCCTTCTTCCTCCTCTTCCTTCTCCTCCTTCTCCTCCTCTTCCTCCTCCTCTTCTTCTTTCCCCTCCTCCTCTTCCTTCTCCTCCTCCTCTTCCTTCTCCTCCTCCTTTCTCCTCCTCCTCTTCCTTCTCCTCCTCCTCCTCTTCCTTCTCCTCCTCTTCCTTCTCCTCCTACTCTTCTTCCTCCTCCTCCTCTTCCTTCCCCTCCTCTTCCTTCTCCTCCTCCTCTTCCTTCTCCTCCTCCCTCCTCCTCCTCCTCTTCCTCCTCCTCTTCCTTCTCCTCCTCCCTCCTCCTACTCCTCTTCCTTCTCCTTCTCCTCCTCATCTTCCTTCTCCTCCTCCTCCTTTTCCTTCTCCTCCTCTTCCTCCTCTTCCTTCTCCTCCTTCTCCTCCTCTTCCTCCTCCTCTTCTTCTTTCCCCTCCTCCTCTTCTTTCCCCTCCTCCTCTTCCTTCTCCTCCTCCTCTTCCTTCTCCTCCTCTTTTCTCCTCCTCCTCTTCCTTCTCCTCCTCCTCCTCTTCCTCCTCCCTGTCTTCCTTCTCCTCCTCTTCCTTCTCCTCCTACTCTTCTTCCTCCTCCTCCTCCTCTTCTTTCCCCTCCTCCTCTTCCTTCTCCTCCTCCTCTTCCTTCTCCTCCTCCCTCCTCCTCCTCCTCTTCCTCCTCCTCTTCCTTCTCCTCCTCCCTCCTCCTACTCCTCTTCCTTCTCCTTCTCCTCCTCATCTTCCTTCTCCTCCTCCTCCTTTTCCTTCTCCTCCTCTTCCTCCTCTTCCTTCTCCTCCTCTTCCTTCTCCTCCTCTTCCTCCTCCTCTTCTTCTTTCCCCTCCTCCTCTTCCTTCTCCTCCTCCTTTCTCCTCCTCCTCTTCCTTCTCCTCCTCCTCCTCTTCCTCCTCCCTGTCTTCCTTCTCCTCCTCTTCCTTCTCCTCCTACTCTTCTTCCTTCTCCTCCTCTTCCTCCTCCTCTTCCTTCTCCTCCTCCCTCCTCCTACCCCTCTTCCTTCTCCTCTTCCTCCTCCTCTTCCTTCTCCTCCTCCCTCCTCCTACTCCTCTTCCTTCTCCTTCTCCTCCTCATCTTCCTTCTCCTCCTCCTCCTTTTCCTTCTCCTCCTCTTCCTCCTCTTCCTTCTCCTCCTCTTCCTTCTCCTCCTCCTCCTCCTTTTCCTTCTCCTCCTCTTCCTCCTCTTCCTTCTCCTCCTCCTTTCTCCTCCTCTTCCTTCTCCTCCTCCTTTCTCCTCCTCCTCTTCCTTCTCCTCCTCCTCCTCTTCCTCCTCCCCGTCTTCCTTCTCCTCCTCTTCCTTCTCCTCCTACTCTTCTTCCTTCTCCTCCTCTTCTTCCTCCTCCTCCTTTTCCTTCTCCTCCTCCTCCTTTTCCCTCTCCTCCTCTTCCTTCTCCTCCTCCTCCTTTTCCTTCTCCTCCTCTTCCTCCTCCTCTTCCTTCTCCCTTCTCCTCCTCCTCGTCCTTCTCCTCCTCTTCCTCCTCTTCCTTCTCCTCCTCCTCTTCCTTCTCCTCCTCTTCCTTCTCCTCCTCCTACTCCTCTTCCTTCTCCTCCTCCTCTTCCTTCTCATCCTCCTCCTCCTACTCCTCTTCCTTCTCCTTCTCCTCCTCATCTTCCTTCTCCTCCTCCTCCTTTTCCTTCTCCTCCTCTTCCTCCTCTTCCTTCTCCTCCTCTTCCTTCTCCTCCTCCTCCTCCTTTTCCTTCTCCTCCTCTTCCTCCTCTTCCTTCTCCTCCTCCTTTCTCCTCCTCCTCTTCCTTCTCCTCCTCCTCCTCTTCCTCCTCCCCGTCTTCCTTCTCCTCCTCTTCCTTCTCCTCCTACTCTTCTTCCTTCTCCTCCTCTTCCTCCTCCTCCTCCTTTTCCTTCTCCTCCTCCTCCTTTTCCCTCTCCTCCTCTTCCTTCTCCTCCTCCTCCTTTTCCTTCTCCTCCTCTTCCTCCTCCTCTTCCTTCTCCCTTCTCCTCCTCCTCGTCCTTCTCCTCCTCTTCCTTCTCCTCCTCCTACTCCTCTTCCTTCTCCTCCTCCTCTTCCTTCTCATCCTCCTCCTTCTCCTCCTCTTCCTCCTCTTCCTTCTCCTCCTCTTCCTTCTCCTTCTCCCTTCTCCTCCTCCTCTTCCTTCTCCTCCTCCTCCTACCCCTCTTCCTTCTCCTCCTCTTCCTCCTCCTCTTCTTCTTTCCCCTCCTCCTCTTCCTTCTCCTCCTCCCTTCTCCTCCTCCTCTTCCTTCTCCTCCTCCTCCTACCCCTCTTCCTTCTCCTCCTCTTCCTCCTCCTCTTCCTTCTCCTCCTCCTTCTCCTCCTCTTCCTCCTCCTCTTCTTCTTTCCCCTCCTCCTCTTCCTTCTCCTCCTCCTCTTCCTTCTCCTCCTCCTTTCTCCTCCTCCTCTTCCTTCTCCTCCTCCTCCTCTTCCTCCTCCCCGTCTTCCTTCTCCTCCTCTTCCTTCTCCTCCTACTCTTCTTCCTTCTCCTCCTCTTCCTCCTCCCCGTCTTCCTTCTCCTCCTCTTCTCCTTTCCCCTCCTCCTCTTCCTCCTCCTCCTCCCTCCTCCTCCTCCTCTTCCCTCTCCTCTTCCTCCTCCTCTTCCTCCTCCTCTTCCTTCTCCTCCTCCTCCTCTTCCTCCTCCCCGTCTTCCTTCTCCTCCTCTTCTCCTTTCCCCTCCTCCTCTTCCTCCTCCTCCTCCCTCCTCCTCCTCCTCTTCCCTCTCCTCTTCCTTCTCCTCCTCCTCCTCCAGTTCTGGTCCGGTATGTCCGGGCTGACGGGAAGATCCACACAGTGAACCTGCAGAACGCCGTCCTCGCTGATGGGCGGAGTCACTCCATCATCCTGAGACTCGGTGGGCTTCACCGTGACAACATGAATATAGAGCTCTACATCAACTGCCGATTGGCCGACTCCAGCCAGGGCCTGCCGCCATTGGTCCCTCTGCCCAGAGAGGCGGAGATGGTGGAGATCAGACACGGACAGAAGGCCTACGCCCGACTACAGGTCAGACAGACAGGCAGAGAGAGAGACAGGTCAGACAGGCAGAGAGAGAGACAGGTCAGACAGACGGGCAGGCAGAGAGAGAGAGACAGGTCAGACAGGCAGAGAGAGAGACAGGTCAGACAGACAGGCAGAGAGAGAGAGAGACAGGTCAGACAGGCAGAGAGAGAAAGAGACAGGTCAGACAGACGGGCAGGCAGAGAGAGACAGGTCAGACAGACGGGCAGGCAGAGAGAGAGAGAGACAGGTCAGACAGGCAGAGAGAGAGAGAGACAGGTCAGACAGACAGGCAGAGAGAGAGAGACAGGTCAGACAGACAGGCAGGAAGAGAGACACAGGTCAGACAGACAGACTCAGTTTGTTCATACTGACTGACCTCAGGTCAGTGATCAGGATCAGGTCTGTGATCAGGTCAGTGATCCAGGATCAGGTATGTGATCCAGGATCAGGTCTGTGATCAGGTCAGTGATCCAGGATCAGGTATGTGATCAGGTCAGTGATCAGGATCAGGTATGTGATCCAGGATCAGGTCTGTGATCAGGTATGTGATCCAGGATCAGGTCTGTGATCAGGTCAGTGATCAGGATCAGGTATGTGATCAGGTCAGTGATCAGGATCAGGTATGTGATCCAGGATCAGGTCTGTGATCAGGTCAGTGATCCAGGATCAGGTATGTGATCAGGTCAGTGATCAGGATCAGGTATGTGATCCAGGATCAGGTCTGTGATCAGGTATGTGATCCAGGATCAGGTATGTGATCAGGTCAGTGATCAGGATCAGGTATGTGATCCAGGATCAGGTCTGTGATCAGGTATGTGATCCAGGATCAGGTCTGTGATCAGGTATGTGATCAGGATCAGGTCTGTGATCCAGGATCAGGTCTGTGATCAGGTCAGTGATCAGGATCAGGTATGTGATCCAGGATCAGGTCTGTGATCAGGTATGTGATCCAGGATCAGGTCTGTGATCAGGTCTGTGATCAGGTCTGTGATCCAGGATCAGGTCAGTGATCCAGGATCAGGTCAGTGATCCAGGATCAGGTCTGTGATCAGGTCAGTGATCCAGGATCAGGTCAGTGATCCAGGATCAGGTCTGTGATCAGGTCAGTGATCCAGGATCAGGTCAGTGATCCAGGATCAGGTCTAATGGTGACTGTGGCGTTGTTTCAGGGGGCGGTGGAGTCCCTCAGACTGGCTCTAGGGGGCAGCGTGGCTAAAGCTGGAGCTCTGACCGACTGTCCGTTTCAAGGAGACTCTTCAGCCTACAACTCTGGTGAGCTCACCTGAAGCAGTCACACACAGATCATCATCATCCATAGTCAGTAATCAATGATCAATGATTGAGCACGACCCTTTGATCCACAGTGAGCGGGGAGGTCCACTCCATCCTCGGTGAGTCATCAGAACCACAGTCAGAACTTTATATTTCAGCCAGTCAGCACGCAGCTCATCATGATGACTCATGCTTTCCTGTCAGGTGACCACACCAAGGCTCTGATTGGTCAGCTCATCATCTTCAACCAGATCCTGGGAGAGCTGCGACAGGACATCAGAGAGCAGGTGAGACAGGCAGAGAGACAGACAGGTCAGATGGATGGACAGGACATCAGAGAGCAGGTGAGACAGGCAGAGAGTCAGACAGGACAGACAGACAGGACATCAGGGAGCAGGTGAGACAGGCAGAGAGACAGACAGATAGTAGCATGTCTCACCATGATGGGTGGTGTCGTCCACAGGTGAAGGAGATGTCTCTGATCAGGAACACCATCCTGGAGTGTCAGGTTTGTGGTGAGTCAGCACGCCATCTTCTTCTCTCTGTACTAAACCTGTCTGTCTCTGAGGACCTGACTGAAGACAGCCTTCCTGTCTGTCTCTCTGAAGGTTTTCATGAGCCTCGGTCTCGCTGCTCTCCTAACCCGTGTTATAAAGGCGTGTCCTGTATGGACAGTCTGCAGTATCCTGGATACACCTGTGGACCCTGCCCACCTGGAACCACCGGGAACGGGACCCACTGTCAGGACATCGACGAGGTAACAACACCTACATACAACTACATACAACTACATACACCTACATACAACTACATACAACTACATACAACTACATACACCTACATACAACTACATACACCTACATACAACTACATACAACTACATACACCTACATACAACTACATACAACTACATACAACTACATACACCTACATACAACTACATACACCTACATACACCTACATACAACTACATACACCTACATACACCTACATACAACTACATACACCTACATACAACTACATACACCTACATACACCTACATACAACTACATACAACTACATACACCTACATACACCTACATACAACTACATACACCTACATACACCTACATACAACTACATACACCTACATACACCTACATACAACTACATACACCTACATACAACTACATACACCTACATACAACTACATACAACTACATACAACTACATACACCTACATACAACTACATACACCTACATACACCTACATACAACTACATACACCTACATACACCTACATACAACTACATACACCTACATACAACTACATACACCTACATACACCTACATACAACTACATACACCTACATACAACTACATACAACTACATACAACTACATACACCTACATACACCTACATACAACTACATACACCTACATACACCTACATACAGCTACATACACCTACATACAACTACATACAACTACATACACCTACATACAACTACATACACCTACATACACCTGCATACAACTACATACACCTACATACACCTACATACACCTACATACAACTACATACAACTACATACACCTACATACAACTACATACACCTACATACACCTACATACAACTACATACACCTACATACACCTACATACAACTACATACACCTACATACAACTACATACACCTACATACAACTACATACAACTACATACACCTACATACACCTACATACAACTACATACACCTACATACACCTACATACAACTACATACACCTACATACACCTACATACACCTACATACAACTACATACACCTACATACAACTACATACACCTACATACACCTACATACAACTACATACACCTACATACACCTACATACACCTACATACAACTACATACACCTACATACACCTACATACAACTACATACACCTACATACACCTACATACAACTACATACACCTACATACACCTACATACAACTACATACACCTACATACACCTACATACAACTACATACACCTACATACACCTACATACACCTACATACAACTACATACACCTACATACAACTACATACACCTACATACAACTACATACACCTACATACAACTACATACAACTACATACACCTACATACAACTACATACACCTACATACTCCTTACACGTCACATGTTAACCCCCCCTTACACGTCACATGTTAACCCCCCCTCCTTACACGTCACATGTTAACCCCCCCTCCTTACACGTCACATGTTAACCCCCCCTTACACGTCATGTTAACCCCCCCGTCCTGCGTCCTGTGTCAGTGTGAGCTGCAGCCATGCTTCTCTCCTGAGGCCTGTGTGAACACTGTGGGGGGGTTCAGTTGTCAGCCCTGTCCTCCAGGCCTGTGGGGGGCACCGCTGTCTGGAACTGGACTGGACTATGCCAAGACACACAGACAGGTGAGACTGTAACCCTGACGACAGACCATAGGTAGATATGTTAATGTTATGTATTATAAGGGTTAAGACATGTCTGTCTCTCTTCCCGTCTGTCTCTCAGGAGTGTGTAGACATTGACGAGTGTGTCGACCTCCCTGATGCCTGTGTGTCAAACTCTGTGTGCATCAACACTGTGGTGAGTTCAAGTCCAGACATAAACTGATCTGCAGCCAGTGAGTCCTCACTGAGGACATTAGATAAAGACGTGTCCTGTCCTCTCACTGAGGACATAAAGACGTGTCCTGTCCTGTTCTCAGGGTTCTTATAAGTGTGGTGGATGTAAACCCGGTTTCCTCGGTAACCAGACGTCAGGTTGCTTCTCCAGGAAGTCATGCGCAGCGCTTACCTTTAACCCCTGTGACTCCAATGCTCACTGCACCATGGAGAGGAACGGAGAAGTGGCCTGCAGGGTGAGAGCTCGATGCTGATTGGCTCAAAGGTCTGAAATATAATGTTTACCTTTACACGATCATACAGCAATCATACACACCTGTGTGTGTGTGCAGTGTAACGTGGGCTGGGCTGGTAATGGGAACACATGTGGTGTGGACACGGACATCGACGGGTACCCTGACCGCTCTC